>MU251473.1:0-95985 GCA_019669835.1 Amylocarpus encephaloides | reverse complement strand
CTCGACCTAGCCCGCTAGCTCGCTTATACGACTAGTTAAATACTTAGGAAGGTAGAAGAGACGATTATAATAATTTAGATAGTAACCTAATTATAAATACTCGGTCGAGGACGACCTTCTTTAAAAGAGAGAGTACTATTATAGAGTTAAAGAAACTAGGGGCCGAGTACGTATAGTACGTAACACGTACGTACTAGTATCTTATATTTAAGCTTCCGTTCCTCTAAAACTCTCTTCTCTTCTTACTTTATTATTCGCTTAATATAGTAGTTTCTATTTAACTTCGTATTTATTATAGTAAGTAGTAGTTTACTTTATACGGTTATAGTTTATATAACTCGTACACTAATTATATAACACTTAAACGAATTAGTTATAGTAGCCCTTTCAGTCTCTTATCTAGTCACTTATATTCTTATTCCGTCACTTATATTATATAATAATTACCTTTTTTTCTAGTAATAAGATTAGAAAGGATACTATATCCGAATATACTTTAGCTAATCGGTTCTGTTCTTTTTCTTATTTATATTCTATTAGACACCTAAAACCTAGCGAAGTAATATTATCTAAAGGCTTTTTAATATATACTAAGATAAAAGGTATAAAAAAAGAACAACGACGAGAAGAAGAGAGCGAATACGAAACTAAGACGAAGAGATTTAAAAAGAAATCACTTAAGATTATAATAAGTAAAGAAGAGTATCTATATATTATTAGTTATTACTCTCGATCCGACACAAATCTTCCTCGACTAATAACTAATCCTAGATTTTAGTATATCGTTCTAGATATAATATTATACCTAATACTAAAAGCTATACTATTCGATAAGTCGGATAATTCTCGTGAGAGTTCTATAAACAAAGGAGGACTTTCTCTACATCTAGTATTATAACATTAATTAAAACACTCTTAACCGATATTATTTAATTAACGGCTTTCGCCTCCGACTCGACATAAACCTGTAAGTATAGCAGCTGCTTTATAAATTACTACTAGAGAAGACAAACGAGTTATTAACGTACTTAACTAAAATCTCTATATAATTTAATTAAGTAGGAACCTAAAATTCGTTCGAAAGGAGAGTAACCGTTAGATTTAGATAAAGGAAAAGTCTTTGCCCTAGTAACTATTAAGTAAAAGAGAGTTTAAATAAAAGAAGAAGAAGGTAGTTTTATTAGTTCTATTAATACGTCGTATAAAAAGCGTTTACGTAAGCTTAAATACGATAGTTAATCTTCTAAGTAGAGGTTAGTTAGTAGGATTACTTTATTCTTAATTATTATCGTTTCTTTTTAACTTCTATCTTTACTAGGTTTTCTCGCTTTAGGCTATTAAATTTTCAGCTATAGAAATTAGAAATCCTTTTTAGTAAAATCTTATCTACTAAACATTAGACAATAAATTATTATACGTTTAATATTATTTATTATATCTCGATCTCTTACCCCGTACCTTTAAATAAGGTCTCTGTCCTCCTACTTTATAAAGGGCCTTCTTCTATTCTACCTCCCTTAACTCTCTACTATTACTCCTAATAGATAGTCTACTTAAGTATTATTTTCTTCCTTAGTTCGAGAGTATACCTCGTACATAGTAACGGTACTAACACTACTTATTATTATTAAAGATTATCGTAGAGAGAAATACATCCGGTTCCTAGACGCGTAAAACTCTTTACTACCTCTTTAAAGAATTAGTACAGGGCTTATTTCTTCTAGAAGATGAACTGAGAAGAGTAAATAGAGAGAGAAGAGCTTACTTAATTTTTCGACCTAAAAGTAAGGATCTCGAGTTAGTTTGTGTCTTTATAGAGACTTAAAGATAAAGAGGAAAAGAGCATATATACTAAGCGTTTCTTACGTATTTATAATCTAAAAAATAACGTATTAGTACTATGTTTCTTATAGACTATAGACTCGGAAGAGGGTATAAAGAGAGACGTTTCTTACGCTAGAACCTTTATCTCTTTGTCTATCTTTTTATTAAACTACGAGGCAACTTCCTTCTAAGGCAGTTTATCTTTTTCCGTAAGTTAGAAAAGAAGTAATTCTTTCGTAGTAAGATCTACTAACGTAAGGGTTTTATAGTTAAGGACACAATCGGGTGTCTTTCGTTTTCTCTTTCTAGAAGAAGAAAGAGTATTAATATGATCCTAGTAGTAATGTTGTGAGCTTTACGACCTTAGGGTAAAGTGTTATAAAGGGTAACCGGAACTTAAAGAGTTTTGTCGATATCCTCCCGTCGAGTCTTTCCGGAAAGATACTAGGTTTAGAGTAATTAAAATGAGTGTATTATTTATTCTAAAGTTACTATTGTTTTATAGTATAGGTTAGCGAGACTTAAGATTTAAGAGATAGTTAGGACTTACCACCTAAGGCGTTAAGTCTTTGAGTTTCATAGGCTCGTTATATTTAGAACCTTCATATATATCGTCTTCGAGAAACTATAAGAAAATGAGAGATTAGCGTGACAGGGATAATTCGATTATCTTTTCTCTGTGAACTATAGGAGAGGTCGTTCTTAGAATGTAAGTGGGTGATAGTATAATAAGTTAGGAGTCGTATGTTATAGGTATATTAAAGGATAAAACCTGTAAGAATGTTAGATAAGATGAAAAATCGACTCCATTCCTACTAGATAATAAGATTGAAAACGTACGGCACTAGAGGGAGTTTCTAGGTTGTTATAAATATTGTGGGTATGATAAAGGGTACGTCCCGGTTAAATACTATAAGTATTCTCTACTGTGAAAGACATCTAGATGGTAGTGTTTAGAGAAGAGGATGGAGTTGAACTTATAGGAAGCGTGGCTCTGAGAAGTGGTGTGAAGTACAAGACTGTGTGCTTTGTATTAGATAGGTACTAATGCTCCCTTCCGTATGTAGCCTTTTACTTAGGGAAATCCGCGAGTCGACCGATTAGGGAATTAGAGCTAAATCACCCCTGGAAGTGCTTTTACGTAACGTAGAAGTACGGCTAGGGCCCCTTACCTATTGTAGAACCCTGCCCTATAATCCCTATATTAAATGTGACGTATTTCGACGCATTCGACGTTTACGCTAGCCTTCTCCCCAGAGATGCTATTTAGAGTTTAGCGGGCGTTGTAATAGTCACACATTCGAATTTCCATGTCACATGACTTAACCTTAGAGTTATTATCAATTGCTAGTATTTTAATTAATCTAACTTTTTCCATCTTCTTTTAAGTATTTATTTTCTATGTAGCAACCTGATTTTTAGTCGTCTATAGCGCCGCGTAGGGCGTAGCTTGCCACTAACTAACCCTACTACCGTTGAAACCCGCAGAAGACGAGTGAACGCCGGGGGTAGGCAGTTTATATCCGCAGTGAAATCCTTACATCCATTTTCAAATAGAGAGTTATTTACATAGCATGTATTAGAGGGTTCCGACTCTAGTATACACACCATACTACATGCTCCATTTAAAGCAGGTAGTACATAGTTACACTTGATTAGTAGTGATTCCCTCTGCTATTAGTTACTCCGTACCCTGGTTAGCTAGTGATACTCCCCTATGCTCCTCTTTAATCACCTCCGAGATCACCCCTATAGCTGTAAGGCTATTTTCATACTAAAGTGCCTACTGATTATTATCGTCAACTTACTACACAGATTATTCACATACCTGACTCTAATAAAACCCGTCTTTTCCACAAAGTCGCCTGTTATAGCAGACTCGTTCTGTCTAAAGTGGTAAGATCTCCCACGATTCGTAGAAATCTGAGTTATTAATCCAAGATTATATGTTAGTTGAAGCGTTCTTAGCGGTACTGAAAACATTCTAGAGCTATAAATGATTTACCTTAAATGATTCTAATGCCCCGTGTTTATAGAACCAAAACACATTTTCGCCGACGTAGTACCTGAGATATACCTGAACGGTATCGATGACTTCTCCACTAGGACCATTAATAGAAAAGTGTATGACCTTAGTATATCCGGAAGATTTTAGGTGACAGAAATCCTAGTCAAAGAGCGGAGATATATACCTCCGGGTCCTCCAAATATCGTCTAGCATAGCGGCTAATACCTGGTTATAGAAGAGTCTCGTGCTACGAAACAATTATCGTTCAGGTACAAACTAATCCCAGGAATTTCAGGATACTAAAATACGGAATCTCGAAGTGATTTACTCTCTTCGATCGCCTTCTCGATAGTAAGTGGGACGCACTCTACAACCGCCAAGCTAACCATCTTACATCCCTATAAGGTTGTATCAGCGGCGCTCAGAGTAACATGAAGAGGAGGCAAGGAGAAAATAAGCTATGGTCTACTTACGTGGAACCCAGCTTTGATGGCTGTTATAGGGCCAGAAACCGCGAGACGCCTCGTTTTCGGAGCGCTTCAAAGGCAGCTAGAGCGGACAACACCAAAAACCATTTTACCAAAAGATGTTGACTTGGTCTACGCACCCGAAATGTCGGAAAGCAAGAAGCCTTCTAGGACCTCTGCAGACACCGGAACGTACACATGCACATATAGCTGCACTTGCCGATTCGATACGCTAGCGAAGCTTCAGTAACATATACGTAAGGCTCATCCGGATCATTCACAAAAATGGAAGGTACATATAGCTTCAGACAAAGTTTCATTTAAAACTTATACTAACTAGATATAGTACGAAATAATTAACCCTTCGACGGGAACGCCTTGCAACAACACTTTCTCTCGACCCTACGATCTGACTCGGCATTTGGGCGCGATCCACGGGAAGCAGAAGAAAGTATCCTGCTTATTGTGCACTAAGAAGTTTACCAGAAAAGATGTATTACTACGACATGTTCGTTTTGTGCATGATTATGCGGCTCTTAGTGCTCTGATCAAAAGCACACGAAAAACAATGTGGGCATCAGAGAATTTCGCAGTGGACGAGGAATAAGCCGGTATTTATTTTAGGTGGATGTATTACGCTGTTATTATTTCTCTTTATGAATTCTGCTAGACAACATATATGGATCAATTTGCTTTCTATAGATGTCTCTTCCCATACCTCAATCGTTGGTAATAAATTTTACAGATTTCAGTGCCCGTCTTACCCATTCCCTTACCGATATAACCCCAAGTTAACCAAGTCTAATACATATTTTCTATCTTGTGTAAAGTTCTCTTTTCCTCCTCTGTAAGAACAATCCACGATTCTGCCTTCCTCCGACTTCTCCTTCTCCTCAAATTCTTTTTGAAACAATCAGAGACTTGTCCGGCCATTACCTAGAGCCTTTACAATTGACAATTACGTTAAATCCCAGGCTTACTAGCCATAGCTTCAAATCCATCCTCTTCAATTTCCCTCCAAACAGCAAGCCACGCATGCGTTTTGAGTCCCCGATGTATTATCGTTACACACAGTTAATTACCGGTACACACCCTCTTCATCCATGTTATAGATGCCTAGGACTGAAACTCGTGTGCTTTTGATCAGAACAGCACGCCTCCACGAAGGAATACGCCGTCCGACGTTTTCGGCATGTCGAAGAAGAGGGAGCCGACGACGACGGCTTCGAACAACACACCGCCCCACTTGCCGACTGTTCACGTTAGTCCGATCCTCAACAGCAAGTCTTGGGGCCTACCTACCGAGCTTTTGGGGGTCGCCTTTGAGGACCAAGGCCTGGCGATGGGCGAGGATCCACACCTGTTTCCAGAACGGTAGCGCGTAGTTTTTGGTCTTGGTGGCGCTTGATTGCGCGTCTCTCCTCTTCTCTATCATTCCATACAGCCTGGATTCAAACTGCGCGATGTCCAGGAGATTGCTGGATCGCTGGTCGCTGGCCCGGAACGCCTCCGCGAACGCCCGCGGGTTCTGCGGGATCCAGTCCTCGAACCCGGGGCGTATCTTTCGCTGGTGCTCGCTCGACAGCGACGTCAAGAAGCCGGCGCTGGTCGACCGCTCGGGCATTTCGAATCCTAAGTCCTTGAAGTACTGCACGGCGGAATGGGTAGGGCCAAAGTAACAACACTCGCCCCCGTCGATGAGTGGTCCCACATGTCCTCGCTGGCTTGGTACAAGCCCATCAAGAGCCACGAGGATGTGCCAAATCCCACTTCCCCATTTTAATTATTATGTTCCCATCATTATGATTCCAATTTTCGTTTTAGTCTTACTGTGTAAGCGAATTAAAAGGGGAAGCGCTAAAATTTACAGAAACAAGTTTTCCGATATCAGAGACGCTCTGACTTCACTTATATAAGCCCTTATGTCCTACCCTCCATAGTAAAGAACAGAAACACACTACTAAAAAATATGAAAATGCCTTCTTTTCAAATTCTTCCTCGCCTTTTCCCCCGCCTCTTCCCTCATCGCTGGACGGTCCTCAACGATGTAGAGAATGACGATCCCAAAAACGGTGATTACAAATCTAAGATATATATATTTAAGGGGAATATAGAACACGAGGGCCAACACATCGAAGTTGAGATGAAAATGAAAATGAAATGTGTCTGTAAAAACTCCAAGGCAGCAGATCACAAGACACCTCAACGTAAATTTGAATTGCTTCCTATAATCGCGCTATTCAATTGCTAAAACTTCTCATAGCACCACCCTACACCATCGTGGGAACCAAGGCTCCCGGGGAGTGCGCCCCTCCCAGCCATGTTCAGCATGCCAGTGATGCGTCTACTAATTACCCCCCCCCCGCTGAAAATCTTGCCGAAATGCTTGCGGAGAAAAAAAGGAACCTAGCGGAATTGAAGATGGATTTTGTCAAATCTATGGACAATCTGAATACAGGGGAAAATAGGAACCTGGCAGAAGCGAAGATGAATTTTGTCAAATCTCTAGACAAACTGAATGCAGAATTAGTGGCATTGAAAACGGAGCTATGATTAGGTGAATATACTTGGGAATGGTTTTGGGGTTGTAGATCCTCATTTGGGAGGCGGTCTAAAGCCTAGAGAAAGTTAGTAGTGTAGAACACAGTGCCGAAAAAAATAACAGATACATTGACTTCATCATATTTCTTGTATACACATCATTATATCCCACGGGAATTCATAAAGAGAATAATAACAGCGTAATAACTAAAAGAAACCCTCTCCCCCTTTTCCTACATCTACTTTCTTCAGATCCTACAACCGTGCTAGTCCACGTTCTTTAAGTGAGAAAGTAACTAATAAACAGATAAACTAATAGATGCCAATATACCCCAGCCTAATTCGAACGGAAAGTGCACCGTTTTTCTACGATGTTATAGGGAAGTTCTCTCATCCTCTCGACCCATTGCCCAGGGGCTTTGCGGCCGATCTTAACCTTAATTATTGTAACCTTTCTTTGCGAGTCTGACACTATAGAGTGTCCCTAAACACGGTGCTCATCAGGGATAAACCCGGTCATGTCCATACCTTCGTCTTCAACTTTCATAATCCAGTTTGCTAGATCACCTATTATGAGTGAATCGCACATCATTTCTCGCCGGTGAGAGTAGCGAAGAAGAAATATAGCTTTTTGCCGAAGGGACCGGTCACGGCATTTAGTTGCAGTAAGGAATAGGGGCCCGACGACTCGGCATTCAAATAAGAAAACGTCCTGGCCTAGTAGATTAAATCGTAAGTAAAGTGACATTGAAATCAAGGACTAAAACACACCTAAGAAGAAGGCGCTCTCATAATTCATAATTTCTTGGTATAAAGAAACTATGTATTCAAAGCATTGAATAAGGAGATCCGCTGTTGTCTCTGGCGAGTTAAGAGTAAGAGAAAGGTTAACCAGAAGAGTGACTAACTGAAACTTTAATGCCGATGGCCTTTGTAATGGATGGCAAGTCTGATTCTCTGTCTCTGCCCTAACTAACATGTCAAGCGCCGAGTTAAAGGCATGAATTTGATTAACGAAGTGATCTCGAAGGTCTCTTGTTGACTGTGGTACAGAAGAGCCTAGTTGGGCAAGTGAGACCCAATACCAGAAGTTGTTTCCATGTTGAAGGAGGAGTTTTCTGTATTGCTCAGCTTCTTGTATGTCTTTAAAGCTCGTGGGAACAGAAAAGTTGGGAGCTTGCTGTTCTACTAACCCCATAGAATGGTCCTCGTCAGCGCTAAGAATTCCTAGGGCTTGCTGGAAGAACAACCGCATAATGGGCTCTTTACTGAAATCTTGCAAGCCTGAAGCCGGAAATAGAGATCGCTGTCCTTTGTTGGAAACCTCAAATAGAACATTGCGGACATACCCGACGTGCTGTATGAATCCACCGCTACTAATAAAAGACCCCAAAAAAGACTCCAAGGGTACGAGTACTAGACAGGAAATGATTATACTGTTGCTTGGATCTTGACTGGAAATTGCTTTCTGAAGTGCGCAAATCGCTTTGTCGTGTTGCTCTACAGCAAACTGCCGGTGCGCACTCTCTCCAGGATGCATTTTATAGGTGCCCAGGAATGACATCCGTGTGCTTTTGATCAGAGCACCAAGAGCCACGAGGGTGTGCCAAATGCATGGGGTAGAATGGCTTTCTTTTACAGCAGCACGCTTCCAGAAAAACGGGTCGGATCGTGTCATGCTAAAGGTCTTGTGGTTGAGAAATTCTTGAAAGTAATCCGACTCTTTTCGATCAAGCTGAATAGGCTGGGTTGAGATTGGATTGTCCAACTCTTTTCGATCGAGTAGAATGGGCTGGGTTGAGATTGGATCGTCCAACTCTTTTCGATTGAACTGAATGGGCTGGGTTGATATTGGATCGTCTAACTCTTTTCGATCGAGCTGAATGGGCTGGGTTGAGATTGGATTGTCCAACTCTTTTCGATCGAGCTGAATGGGCTGGGTTGAGATTGGATCGTCTAACTCTTTTCGATTGAACTGAATGGGCTGGGTTGATATTGGATTGTCTAACTCTTTTCGATCAAGCTGAATGGGCTGGGTTGAGATTGGATTGTCCAACTCTCTTCGATCAAGCTGAATGGGCTGGGTTGAGATTGTATTGTCTAACTCTTTTCGATCGAGCAGAATGGGCTGGGTTGAGATTCTGGAAGCGTATTCACAGGTCCAACCAGCCTTCTTGCATCGAATGCAGCCTGGGCGATGAGTGTTAGATTCTTAGCTGTAGTCTTTAAGAAGGCGCGCTATACCTGGTTTCTCTTCTCTGTATTTTAGTCTTCGAGTTCTGAAGGAAGAAGTATTAGTTATAAACTCTACACAAAGAACTGTAGCTAAGAAGACTTACTTGTAGATAGTACACCCGTTCTTACTCCGAGATATTACATTCCTTTTCTTACGAACTTTAACAATTGTTTCTGCCATTCTGTGCAACTGAGTTTCTGAGTACGGGATTAATTGGAGAATCTGGAGCTTGTTGTCTGAAAGAATGATTTTAATGACGCAGTAGTAGATACTAACTTAGTATATCTATACGAGTTCCTCGCGGCTCGCAAGCTCGCTCCTTAAAGCATGATCTGTAGCTTCAAGCCCCTTGCTGAAAACATACATGGGGTTCAGACGGTGCCTAAACTTCTGTGACACAGCGAGAGAATGTTTTGACGAGATGCTCTAAGATAGGCTTAGTGCAAGAAACACCAGGATACACTGTAGTATTGCAATTCCAAAGATCACAAGGGAAAATCCAGGTAAGTTATGCTGCCCCCTACGGTGTTGGGATCGCTTCTTATAGGTAACCCACTAGGAAATTGGAGCCCAACACCCTTGCTGCGCTTCGAGGCAGGGGTTCAACTGCCACGTTAGAATGAGTGTCTTGGAGGGATGACGGAACATGAACCAGCACAATGCTAGCGTCCGTGAACTGCATATTAGTCTTCGAGAAGTTGGGATAGTCTCGTATTTACCTTCCCATTCGCGTCCTATGCTCCCTTTATCCATAGCTGATATTGTTTTTCAAGTCAAAAATGTCAGTTTCTTGGCAGGAATCCTAACAAAATCTCCGGAATTTCACACATACAGCTAGGGAAGCAAGGGTATTGGGCTCCAATTTCCTAATTAGTTACTTATCAGAAGCGATCCCAACACCGTGGGGGCTAGCATAACTTGTGCCCCGTCAAAATTAAAATATTAGGTTAACAAATCTAAAATCTTTGAATAAGAAATATATGTACAACAAAGCAGCCCTCTTTACTACAATGCTTTCCTTACTTCATCCTCTCACCGATTATATCTACATACGTGCTCCTTACTTCCGCCTATTAACCAGGTTTGCTCGCTGTGCATACAACAGATGCATACCTCTTCTCGGCCGGCCAGTGACATTCCGCTGGTCCACTGTATCAGCCTTTCCCTTGTGATCTTTGGAATTGCAGTACTGCAGTGCATCCTGGTGTTTATCTACATCTTTCGCGCTAACTGAACGACTGGTACTACCCAAGATAAACTTTCATGGATCGTCACAAACTTCATATTGCGCTACATATACATTCTTTCTTTTTTGATTGCTATTGGAGTTGTTGTCTTCGGAGGGCTGTTCTCACTCTCTCCGAATCAGTCGGATCGGAGGCGTTTTCAGGGTGTTCTGCTAGCTTTGCTAGTATCCATTCCCAGGGTACATATTGTTTATGAGGTACTTCACCTGTGAGACGTTCGATTATACAAGTACTGATGCCATACAGTCACAAATTCTCGCGCTAGTAAAGGACTCGTACCGATACGTGGTGTGGACGGGATGGGGATATTGTGTACTCTTACTAGTTGTACTTTTTAGGTGTGTCTCCTCTTTTTAATTCTGGGAATTAACGAATAACAATTATAGCTTTATTATATTTGGCATTGACAGGGCTATTACTTCCAAGATTTCACTTGCGTTTTCTTTTGTAGAATACTTTGTTGTTGCTTTGGGACATGTTGCTATTTATCGCCAGTTTTCTTTTTCACCTCAAGGGCGACTTCTGGTTGTCTTTTATATAAATATCATCATTTGTTTCATAGCGGGAATAGTTGCTCTTACACTTCTACTTCTCAACTTTGCCACTAATGTTGATTTGATCCTATTTCAATTGGTCAGAACAATACTCCGTCTTGTGGGATATATTGAATCTAACATAATACGCAGGCTCACGCCATCACAACTAGCGTTTTCCTGCTTCGCTTCCTGGTATTTTATTACACGAGAAAAGACACTACACCCTCTTCCCCTGGCGCTACTTGGAACTCGCAGACCACAAGTCAACTCAGTAGACTGCAGTGGAGGCAAAACCAAGGTCAACCCTGAGCCAGCTATTGAAAATATAGCATGGAGTCAAGTTGCCGCGTACGGAAAGACAATTTATTGGGGAGCTATGGAGAAATAAATACAATGGCGACGTGATGTTGGGATGGCTAGGATATACCTAGGATTTAAGGTTAGGAGAGGAAGCAGAAGTAATTGTGTTTAAAACACAAAACAAGAAATTCCATGCATTCCTATTCGCATACTACGAAGCCTTGCTGCTTCCAACAACCCAACAACTGTATTCACCACAACCCCCTTCTCACACATGTATTTAGTACAGCTTCATTTATCTGCTGGAGGGAAACCCCCAGCCGTGCTACTATAGTCTCAGACTCACACAGCACGTTAAAAGGAATAATAATAATAATAATAATAATAATAATATTCGCATAGTTACTGCCCCATCAAATTGAAAACATTTCAAAAAAAGTAATCCCTATAAATCTGTTTAAAGGGGAGGAAACCGTTCTTCTTTTCTCTTACTATTTCGAACTTTTCATCATCCCTTTGGCTTGGATTCTCCTTCCTTTGCCCTGTAACCCACGCTTCAATCTCGAGTAAAGCCCTCATAGGGTCCTTCCTTTTGAGCAGAAATCCCTGTATTTGCGCTGGACTAAACTCCCCATCTGGCATCTTCTACGAAAATTGTTTTACAATCTCGTTAATTTTGACAGGTGGAGTTTGTTCCAAGGGCAATTTCTCAGGAGATATGAGAGGAGGTTTATCGATAGGTAGGTCGTTTGTGTACATTTTTTCAAAGAGTGCTTGGATTTGCGTTTGAGTAGCGTTTTTAAATTCCACTTTAATGTCTACTCGGCCTGGGCGGATAAGTGCTTTGTCGAGGTTCTCCGGGTGATTTGTTGTCATCACTAAAATTCGACCTTCAGGAGATGCGACACCTAATTGAATTAGTATAAAGCAATGTTATGAGCGGAACCGACGTACCATCTATAGCGTTAAGGAAACCAGATAAAGATATTCTCCTCTCATCCCCTCTTTTCAGAGCACCCACCAAATCAGCCACACTTGGACCCTCCTGCGCCTTAATATCAGACCCCCTATCCTGAACAAGACCCGCTGCGTCAACATCCTCAATCAAAACAACACATCGAAGTGGAAGCATAGCAAACAATATAACTAGGTTACCATCTGAAATTTCTGGATCTAGGAGAGACAAGATATAGATATCGAGTCCAAAATGACCAGCTAGCGCGAAGGCAAGCGATGTCTTCCCAGTCCCAGGTGGACCGTGGAACAAATAGCCTCTTCGATACGGAATCCCTCGCTCTGCATACTATACTGCCGTTGCAGGGCTCAGATATTCGTTAATATCGAGCAAAACCTCCCCCTTCTGTTTCTCATCCAAGCACACTGTCCCTATCGGCCGGAGAGGTCGCTTTATGGTCTCCATCCAAGCCCCTGGATGTCTCCTTGCAGCTATCGGTGCCGGTCGTTTAATAATTGTTTGAGATTGATGCCCATGGTAGTATTGTTGTTGAGCAGATTGTATCAAATCTTTGATCGGCTTGGTGGATCGGCCAAAACACGAAATTGTCAGGACCTCTTTCTCCTGGAAAGATGTATCATTGCCAAAGAGTAAGAACCCTGCTCGTTGAATTTCAAAATAGGTATTTCTATACCAGAGGCTGTGAGATCCGATAGCAGGTGTAAATAGAGGCTGGGATCTTGCATTTTCGTGGGAGAAATTCTGCCATGCGACGCCATCATCACCAGGTTTAGTATCCCGGTTGGGAAGTTCCCAGGTTCTCTTAACTGGGGTTTCAGCCATCACTCTCCGAGATGAATTCTGATGTTACGTAAGAAACTTAATAAGATGGTCGTAGATATCGTCCGTGTTGTGAACGGTGATTTCGGACATGAGGTACCTGCCGATAAATTCCCAGGTCATCGCCCACGCCAAGCGGAGAGCTTTTGCTCCTAACCAAAGAGCAACGCCAGAGGTGAATAGGATAGTAACATCGAGGCCATAATTATAGAGGAAGAATTGTTGAATATGCTCATACCCAGGGATGAAAGTTTCTAGGAGGGTAGTAGATAGAATTTGAGCGCTCCCAAGAAAGGTAGAGTCTGAGATTTTGTCTGATGCCATTGTTTCCGTATGAGATAAAAGAAATAAAAGACGATGCTAGAAATTCGCAGCCGAAACGACAATGCACTCGTTATTAAGTTGCACGTACTCTATGGCTCTGCCCGGTGTGACCAATAGGAGGCTGCTTCGTGTTTTTCGGAGTCAATTCCTGTTTACGGGGGCGAAACAGAGACCTAGCAGAAGCCCAACTGCCGTCTATTTCATTGTTTGGCCCTGGATCCCACCGAGATTGATGGCTGGGGCGACATTGGAGGCGCAAGACCTTGGAACAAGGTGATATTGTGCAGCCCTCGCTTACCGGAACGCTCCCTACTATATGCAGCTTTTGCACGGGAAAATGAGACTAAGGGTTCGATAACCGATAGACTAGGGTGTTACAGCCCAACCACCCTAGAGATGTTCCACCTAGTTAGGGAATTGGATCCCAACCCACCCTAGATGCCATAATATGCAGGCGCTTACTGTAAGCTCTGTAACCCCTTGATCGTTACATGAGCGCTTATCCCTGCCAAAGCATGCTACTCAGAATCAAGTATCAGAGGCAAATTCAATACTGTGGGGGCCAAATAATACAGATTATTTCACAGACACCCTATAAACAGGGCAACACTTTATTTCTTAACTTTAATTTTAAACAATCTCATTAGCCCTCGACACCACAAAATTTCCCTTCCATCACTCACAAGCTTTCTGTAGTTCTATATCCTAGACCGAAACAAATTCTAGGTGATTAGCAAACTCTCAATACTTCCAACCTTACAACGACAAGCAACACTGCCTGGATCAACTACACAACCGCCAACATGTAAACATACCACGGGGTCATAAAAACGAAAATGGATGTATTCATACTATTCGAAGCTTGCCGTCTCGGCGATATACGAAAGGTTCAACGAAGACTTATAAAAGTTGAACTGGAATCCATCAACTCAGGATCGGTTTTTATTTAGGAGGAGGACGAGGCTGACATTAAAAGATGGACTGACGGAATACCATAGAGTGTAAGCCAAATTTCCGGAAGCTTTTTGACATATGTCGAGATAGAGGATAGACAACGAGAAGGAAAAAGACTACGTACCAAGGATCGCAGATACATAATCAAGAAGGACGGATTGCGAAAAAAGTCATTCATTGTCACCATAGATGACAATAAACATCTACATTTGATTAGTTATTACTCTCCATCCCACCTCGATCTTCCTTAACCAACAACTGATTCCAAATTTAAACACATAGTTATAGACATGAAAAGATACTCAGAACCGGAGCCTGAAGGACCACCTGCTACGACCAAGCGCAACAAGTCGGATAATCCTCGTGCTACTGAGGAAAAACCCTTTCAGAAAAACAAAGGAGGACTTTCCGCATTTCCACCACCAGAATCCGCTCATATCTCGTCCTCATCACCAATCTCAACACTCTCATTATCTCCTCATAGCCTGCTATACCAATCGAATGGTGTGCCACACCACCCTCAACAGACGGCATGGCCTCCACACCCTTCATATCTTTTACTTTCACCTCTAATTCAACATATACCTGTGATGCGAACCAATCATACACTCCCCCCTCTTAGAAAGGTCGAATTATCTCCTCCACAAATAAACCCAAACTCACAAGTCACTACTCCAAAACCATTATACATCCAGGAAACTGCTTTCGTTAGAGAGGATAAACGAACCATTAAAGTGCTTAACCAAAAGTTTCGCATTTAAACTCCCCTCATCAGTCGAGGCCGATTTAAGGTACACTAATTCTTCAACTCTTAGATATTACCGCTGACATTTATTACAGGTCGACCAAAACCACCCTGATAGAGAGAGACATCCGTGAGTAGCTCTTAGACACTGCCAATCAGCTCATCTAGATCAAGCATATTGCACGCCATTGTTCTAATCGAGTGAGGTTGTACACCGTTGTGATCTATTCACCTCTTCTGATTCCAAAAATCAAGTCCGCAGGCTCGGCACAAAGGGGTGCTATTTTCGGGTGGAAGGAATGGTCGAATACATGCTCAAAAACGATATGGTGATGGAGCATTCGAAATTTCAGGCTCCGTAGGAGAAGGAACGCTTTCCAGGAGAGATGACTACTATTTCCGTCTTATTGATCTTTATTAGAAAAATTAAGTTTGAGCACGGAGAGCGAGAAAAGACAGTTACAAAAGGGAATCTGTGCCGCTTCGCTGAAATTCTATTGGTTTTCGGGGTTTTTGAGAAATGGTTATGGTTCTCTTGTTTAACTTCCGGTGTAACGGGAAACCTTGAGTTTATTTTACAATGGCACTTTTATGTATGTATTTCTCTTGAAATGCTTGTGTCCTCAGGTGTTCCGTTCATACTTTCTTTGTAAAGTTCAAGTGCCTCCCTCCACAATTCTGGACGGTTCAGCAGTGACAACATCTCTTCCACCATGGAAGACCAAAGATGAATTGTACTAATTCCCTAATTAGTTAAGGCTCCGAAGCATAGTTAGGCGCGTGTGGTTACGTATGTTGTAGCTGCATCGACCACCTGGGCGCGGATTTCGGTGAGCCAAAAAACGTTTACCATTTAAATATAACTAAAGGGGCTTCCACTCTTCTTAACATCCTGGAGCCTTCCACCTTCGCTTTCTTTAAATTCCAAGCAATTGCTATTACTGTTGGAATTTCACTATGTCTTTAGTTAGTACTTTAGAAATATTACTAAGTAATAGATATATTAATATATTTTTAGGAAGATGCGAAGAATCCCCCACCAAGCTATGAGAGCGCAATTGAGACAGTACCAGCCCAGCCAACAGTAACAGCAACACCAACAGCCCAGCAGCCAACAGTAACAGCCTAGCCAACAGCCCAGCTAACACTTTTGGGGGGGCTGGCTGAAATACCGCTATGCAAGTGCATCATTTTGGTTGGCGGAGTTATATACTTCTACGTATTAGGAACTGTTGAATTACTACTTGTTTCATGTTAGTGTATTAGGATCAATTTAACTGTGTGTAACGAGAATACATCAGGAACTCAAAACGAATGCGTGGCTTACAGCTGTGTGGGGAGGTACTAAAGAGGATGGAGTTGAACATTAAGCATTAGGGAAAATCAATAGGAAATTAGAGCCTAATCTACATTCGCAGGGAAAGTCTCGGGGGTTGACGTAGAAGCTTTAGCGGGGGTTAACATTGAACCCCCTCAAATATGACTCTCTAAACACTTTTTGGCAATAGGCTGAACTAATCCCAGAGCCTGAAATTTCGAACCTCCTTTACTATATCGTTTTTGAGGATGTGTCCAACCAGAATCTCTAGCATTTAGATATCATAGATTAGTTAACCTTAATTAACTGCCATCTACACTTTACGTAGCGTTGATGGTTGTAATTTATCTCTAAACAAAGCTTAATCGCGCTAACTTCGCCCTAGACCGTTCCGCAACTGTCCTAAATAGAAGTCAGTGTAGATTAAGGTTTATATTATAGAAGGATTTACTCTTACACAAAACCATAACCACACGTAACAAAACTGTCTCTGTGTACTACTCTCGTCTCTACTAACTTCTTTACCTGATTTTGAACCACTAGCCTCTATGCCCAGCTTTAAATATAAAAACTTTTTGTTGTAGTTGATATTATTTGCTTTGAGGAGGAGTGGATGATAAGAAGAAGCTATTTAAAGTAGTAAATATAGCTGTGTGTGAAGGATATAAGCAGAGGAAAAAAGTACGTGAGCGGTTAACCAGCCCTTAAATTGTGCCGTCTGTGTCAAACGTGATCACGTGAAGCTAGCTCGAGACTATTTCTTTGATTGGTCAGATTACGATGCGGTTTCGGGCGAGGTTGACAACGCTAGCATTGGAGGCCAAGACTATCTTCCAACCGTTTGTATTAGTGTTCCGAGAATTATCAAGAGTGGAAGTCCCTCTGTTGCTCGGTGGTTAAAGAATCTAAATCTAAATCGTAAACGTTTGCGGCTACAACATATGCCTGCTCTTCCCTAGTGAGTCGAAATCAAATTCAATGCTGTAGGGGCCAACACTGCCAAGAAACGCCACCTCTTTATGTCTAGGGTGGTTTGGATCCAATTCCCTAATTAGTTAAGGCTCCGAAGCATAGTTGGGCGCGTGTGGTTGCGTATGTTATAGCCGCATCGACCAATCTTAGCGAGAAGGACCGAGTCGGTAAAGGAAGCACGCGACGCGAATGGGAAACCTTAATAGTGGAATATGGTTTAGCAGGAACAAGCCGGGACAAGCATTATAGCCCAGCCCCTCAATAGGATGCTGTCCTAAGTAACAAAATAAAAGTTTACTTCGACCAAAGTACTTCGAAACTACCTAATATGATATAAAACAAAGGTGACATGATATGCGAATAGAAGCCTCAAATCATTTCAGCGTCTCAAAATACCATAATAAATCTCAGGTGGAGCCTAATCAACGAATTCATAATAATCGTATAAATCATCTGTTGATAGGTACGGTGATATCTGTTATATCAAGCCACTTAAGGAGATATCGGTATGCCCGTCGGGCATGCCGAGGAAGAGTTTTTCGGTAAATAGATGCGGCAATTACTACTGCAAAGTTGTATATATAATGTGCCTTCTGCTCTTGTAGAGCAAGGTATGGAATTCAAGTCTTTTACTCTTGCCCCCTGAAGTGCAGCATTACAACAGGTTATAAGCCCGGAAGCTCTATCGCTTCGACCAATCACAACAAGCCTCAAGCCTACATATCCTATTAGTCAACATGTCGTACGACGACAAATCGCCAAAAATCCCAAAGCTTACTAGCCCCCTTAACTATCGAATATGGGCTGAAGAAGTACGCTCTTTCCTAGAAGCTAGAGGCCTTCTTAACCTTATCCTTAGTGACGAACCAAAACCAGCTAGTACTACAACCCCTGCGCCACGAATCTCAACGAGAGTAGGAGGTCCTTCCTAGTAAGATAGTACTGAGACTAATACTAGAGTATTGTCACCTCAGGAGGCATGGAGACGTAAGAACGCCAAGGCGAGGACCTACATCATAGGCTATTACTCGCTTACGATGAAAAATAAGATTATCGACTTTCAGACCGTATAGGAGTAATAGGAGGCCTTACGTAAGAACTACCGCCTATCTAACGATATATTACTTACCACGTACATAAGTTAGTTCTATAGATATAAGCCGAAGGCTAGAGCTATAATCGACTTAATATCTACCGACCTACGTGACCTATAGGCCTTTATCTTTACTATAGATGTAGACGAAGCACCTACAGAAAAGTCTAAGATTAGTATACTTCTCCGAGCTATTCAGAAGCTAGGAAGTGACTATGACACGCGTATTAAAATCCTTAAAGATAAGCTGTCTACTCTAGACTTTAACTCTGTAGTTATAAGTCTAAAAGAGACAGAGTAACGCTTAAGATCAAGAAATCAAAGCTCTAGAGAAACAGTACTTACGGCTAATAACCGACCATGGAAACGCCAGAAGGCGTAAGAGGCAAAGAGGCCTAGCTATAGAGGACAGAAGGGTAAGAAGCGCAAAGGCACTTACTATTACTATGAAGAAGAAGGGCATTTTAAAACTAAGTGCTCTATTTAGCTTTAGACGATTAAAGGGAAAGCTTTTACTAAGCGAGCAAAGAGTGCCTCTATAGGCTCTTTACTAACGCTAGAATAGTAACTATAGTACTAGCTAGTATAAGACGAAGAAGTTATACTTATTATAGATCCGTTAGAAGACGTTCTAATAGACGCCTACTAGGGAGCACTCACAGGACGTTTTAATAAGAGCTAAGTAGCCTAGGTAATTAACTTAGGGGCTACACGCTATATAACTTACGTTAGAGACGTATTTACTAAGTTTTTAGAGCTTAAAGTACTAAGAGTAGTTAAGACTATAAGTGGCGGCTTAATATACGAAATAGGAATTAGGAATGTTAGTATCCGAGTCTTTATAGACAAGCTACAGACTTAAACGCTTACTCTTACGGACGTACTATACGTGCCTAAGCTTTCTAGTAGCCTAATATTAGTCCCTTAGCTATAGGATAAGAGTATTCTTATATAGACAACTAGTAGTATAAGTAAGTACGCTATAACTCTTATAAAAGATAGTTTTATTATTATAAATATAAGCCGAGTTAGCTCGTAATATATACTAGACTCTATTACTATAGAAGCTACTATAGCTATAACTAAAAGAGATCTTAACCTTAACCTTTAATATAGGAATTTTAGTTATATTAGTGTATAGGAACTTAGGAGGCTACACGACGTAGTCTCTAACTTAAAAGTACTAATATTAATTCTAAGAGGCTATAACTTAGACTTCTGTAAGCTATATATTATAGTAAAACAGCTACGAGTTATTAACCGCCAAGTATTAGAGAAAGTAGATAAACCTC
This sequence comes from Amylocarpus encephaloides, assembly GCA_019669835.1. Lineage (NCBI taxonomy): Eukaryota > Fungi > Ascomycota > Leotiomycetes > Helotiales > Amylocarpus > Amylocarpus encephaloides. The sequence continues at coordinate 76,333 of MU251473.1, read as the reverse complement.
TTAAAAGAGTATTTTCTAACTTCTAGGGTCTATATAGTATTCCTACTATAGCTAGGGAACGCTACATTTGTACTCTTACGAACTAGGTAATAAGAAAGTCCTAGGTCTTTCTAACTAAGTAAAGAATAGACTTTAGAGAAGTTATACTTAAATAGAAGAAGGAAGTAAAGTTATAGACAGAGTATAAGCTAAAGGTCCTTCGGCTTAATAATACTAAGGAGTTTAAGGTAATTAAGAATAAGCTATTAAGCTAGTAAGAAGTTAAGATTAAGTAGACTACGTCATATATACTAGAGTAGAATAGTGTCTCTAAAAGGCTAAATCGCACACTAATTTTACTTATAAGGGTAATACTTATTAACGCTTAATTACTATACAAGTTTTAAGGCGAAGCTGTGAAAGCTATATGTTATATTAGGAACCGTACGCCTATAGGGCTAGGCGGAATTACACCTAAAGAAGCATTTATAGAGAAGAGGCTAGGGATATAGTACTTAAAGCTATAGGGCTGTGTTACTTTTCACCGGCTTCCTAACTAGTATAGGTATAAGCTTAAGCCGGTCTCGCGAAGAATGTGCCTTATAGGCTATATAGAGACCTTATAGTAGTATAGATTATACGACCTAACTAGCTAGCGTATAATTACGTCGATAAGACCTCGATTCCTAGTTAATCGACGTCTGAAATAAAAGTAAAGTAACGAGACTCCTACTCACGGGTTTATTAGCGAGTTAGAGGACTTTAGCGAGGAAGAACCCGAGGAAGAAAGGCTAGTTAAAGTGCCTGGGCTACCTAAGGGTGCCCGAACTACTACTAGTCGTAGGAGAGAGACCCGTACGTCTTCTAAACGTGTAGACAGAACCGCTAGTCGTGAGAGAAAGACCCGCACGTCTAATTAGCGTGTAGATAGTAAACCTAGTTATAAGGCTCCGATGAGCCGTAAGCTCCGCGAACGTAGGCCCTAGAGGTTCTTTAACAAAGATATAGTCTTAAGTACTAATACTTACGGGATACTTCTTCTAAAGTCGTACGATAAGACGGTTAGCGACCCTTAGTACGCTTAGTAATAGAAAGATACTATTATAAATAAATTAGTTAAGCTTTAGGTTCTTAGAACCTAGGAGTATACTAAGCTCCCTTCTACGAAGGCTATAGTTAGTATAAAGTAGGTCTTTACTATAAAGTATATCTTAATAGAGTTAATAGACCGCTTTAAGACTAGACTAGTAGCTTAGGGATATAGTTAGAGACTAGGTAATAACTTTCTTAAGACTTTCTCGCCTACTATCCGCTATAAGTCTATTAGGGCTTTGTTAGCTATAGAGTACGCGAAAGACCTTAAAATTTACTAAGTTAACGTAGATATAGTATATTCATAAGTAGAGTTACACGTAGAGGTTTATATAAGAGAGGTTTAAGGACTCTTATTACTCTCTAGTATTATACTTAAGGTACAAAAGGTCTTATACGGTCTAAAGTAGTCTAGAAGAGAGTAGTATATTAAAGTATATAATAGACTAGCTAAGTTTAGATTAAAGCCCTCTTTTAGCGATCTAAGCGTGTTTATTAATAGAGATAAGAGCTTGATTATTAGCCTCTATATTAATAATATAATTATTATAACCGTGTAAAGTAAACTACTACTTACTATAATAAATACAAAGTTAAACGAAAACTACTATATTAAGCGAATAATAAAGTGAGGAGAGAAGAGAGTTCTAGAGGAACGGAAGCTTAAATATAAGATACTAGTACGTACGTACTACGTACTACACGTACTCTGCCCCTAGTTCCTTTAACTCTGTAATAGTACCCCCCCTTTTAAAGAAGGTCGTCCTCGACCGAGTATCTATAATTAGGTTACTATCTAAATTATTATAATCGTCTCTTTCACCTTCCCAAGCATTTAACTAGTCGTATAAGCGAGCTAGCGGGCTAGGTCGAGTTAGGTTAGCTAGATAGAAGTCTCTTACTTTGTGAGGGGCGTATTTATAGTTAGACGTAGGATACTACTATAGGTCTTCGTCTCGGTTTAGCTATTTAATATAGTAGTAGAGGTGTTGTCGTCTATTACTTATAAGGATTTCTTAAATTTCCTACTTATCGTCGCCTGTGATATTAATAGACGGTAGCTCTAGATTACTTTAGCCTAGTAAAGGATTCTAAGAAGTCTTACGTAATCTATTAGAGGAGAAGACTAGATAGATTTTTATTAAATTAGGTAGTTAAAGCTTAAAAGCGTTACCTACTTACTAGATAATCTTATATAGGCTAGCCTCTAGAAAGTCGAGCTTACGGCTAGGCCTCTCTATACGTAAGTGTTTCTTAGTAAGCTAGACAAAGTCTCCTACTCTAAAATCTACTAGACGATAGTACTTATTAGCGGAGGCTTTTATACGCTCGTAAGTTAAAGAGAGCCCTCGTTTCGTAGCCTTCTATGTATCCTTCATATGATTAGTGAGCGCTCTTACCTTCTCTACACTTATTTAGTCGGACGAGGCTATAATAGGTATATCCTAGTTAAAAGAAGTACGAGCCGGGTATCTATATAGTACTTCGAATAGGCTTATTTAGCTAAGCGAGTTATATAGTAGCGTGAGCTAAGTATAGTCTATTATAGATAGTAGCTCTACCTAATTGTCTTAGTAGTAGCTAATAAATAGGCGTAGCCTTTATTCTAGGTACTAGTTTATTATTTCGGTCTGTCCGTCTATCTATGAGTGGTAGGTAGTAGAAAGCCTTAGCTAAGTTCTAAGTACACGGTTAAACTCTTTCTAGAAGGCTAAGATAAACTAAGGTCCACGGTCTAAAACAATTAACTTAGTAGTACTATAGTAGCGATACACGTAGTAAATATAAAGTCTTACTATATCCTCTACTATAACTATCTTATAATAAGAGATAGATATAGCCTGTTTTAAGAGTCGGTCGACTACTATAAACATGTTATCGTACCCTAACTTGTCCTTTAGAAAGCTGTAAAAGTCTATTATAATATACTACTAGGGGCGGTCTAGAACAGGGAGTAGTTAAAGTAGTTTAGGCGTCTTATCTCGTAGGCTACTTAAGCGGCGGTAGTTATAATAGTTCTAATAATACTATTAAATGTCCTTTCACATACCTTTCTAGTAGTAGTGTACGACTAGTATTTTATAGGTTTTCTAACGTCCTAGGTAAGCGGTAGACACTTAGTTATAAGCCTTATAGATTAAGTACGTACGTAAGTTCTAGAAGTTAGGAACTATAAGACGGTCGTAGTATAGTAATAGTCTATTTTCTAGGGTAAAGAGACTCTCTACGTTAGCTTCTACTTATTAGCGAATAGCTATAAGTAACTTAGAGGTACGGTTAGTAGTTAGGATTCGATTAATTATCGACGTTCTAGAGGAAAGAGAGGTTATGTCTAAGGAGTTAATTAGAGCCTAGCTAGTAGAAGTAGAGTCGGGGCGTAAAATTAGAGGATTAATCTAGTTATTTCAAAGTAGTTAACGTAGCCGGTCAGTCTTCTTTACTAAATCCTAGGCCTCTATTTCCTCTATTCGCCTCGTTAGGGCATCCGCACGTGTGTTCTCTTTAGTAGGACGATATTTAATAATAAAGTAGTATTCTACTAAAGCTTCTACCTAGCGAGCTTAGCGCGCGTTTAGGTTCTTCGAGGTTATAAAGTACTTAAGAGTCTTATAGTCTATGTAAATCTAAATACGCTAGGCTGTACGCTCGAGCTCTAGCCTCTATTCCTTTAAGGATTTAATAATAGCTAGTATTTCCTTATCGTAGATTTCGTAATTACACTTAGCTAGGGCTATAGTCTTCGAAAAGTAGACTATAGGCAACTAGTGCTCGCTATACTTCTATAAGAAAATTCCTACAATTACCTCGTCCGAAGCGTCGGTCTCTAGTATACTTTCTAGCTCTAAGTTATAGTACTAGAGTAAGAGCGCGGAAGTGAGAGCATCTTTTAGAGTCTAGAATACGTGATAATAGTAGTTATTAAAATTAAATAACATACTATTATACGTAAGAGCCGTTAGAGGCTTTACGATCACTCTATAATTTCTAATAAATCGTCTATAGAAGTTATAGAAGCCTAGGAACGATTATATGCCCTTTACTATAGAAGGTACTTACTAGTTTTATATAATAGTAACCTTTTCCGGGTTTACAGAAATGCCGTTAGTTAAGATAATAAAGCTAAGGTATTTTATCTATATAATACTAAATTCGTACTTCTTAATATTAGCCTATAAACTCGCGTCACGTAGTCTTTATAGTACTAGCTTAACGTACATTTCGTGTTCTAGAGGATCGTTCGAATAGATAAGAATGTTATTAAGGTAGGTAGTATAGAAGTCGTCTAGATAGTCGAATAGAACGTTATTTATATACCTCTAGTATATAGTAGACCTATTCGTAAGTTTAAACGGAAGAACCTTATATTTATAGGCGCTATATCTTATACGAAAGGTCGTTAACTCCTCTAAGTTAGAGTTCATTCGTATCTAGTAGAATACCTAGCGAATGTTAAGTTTTATAAAGATCTTAGCCCTAGAAATTCGTACTAGAGTCTTATCTATTAAGAGTAGGGGGTATCGGTCCTTACGGCTTAAAGCGTTAAGCTTATAGTAGTTAATATAGAATCGTAAGCTACTATTCGGTTTCTTAATAAAGAGTATAGGAGTAGCGAAGAGTACCTAGCTTACCTTAATAAATCTCTTATCTAGGTTTTTAAGTAGGTACTATTTTATCGCTTCGAGCTCTCGTACACTTATTTTATATAGCGGACTATATAAAAGCTACTTTTCGTCGGCTTCTAGAGCGATTTTATAGTCGTACGAGCGATATAGCGGAAGCTAGTCTAAGGCTAACTTAGAAAACACGTCTATAAACTATAAATAGGTCTTTAGTAGCTAGTGTAGGTCTTCCCGGCCTACTCTTCCTAGAGAGGCCGAGTTTTAGTTAAGAACACGGTCTATCTCGTATAGGCTTGTAGAGAAGAGCTCGTTATCGGTCTATTAACTGTTTAGGTATATAGTGTGACTAGAAATTAGAGAAATATCTAGAGTAATAGCTAAATATAGTTGAGGCTTTTATAGTAGCTTAGACGAGCGCGAGAGAGCTAGATCCTAAGCTCGTTACTTGTCTTAGAGCCTGTCGTTTATCTAGTATAGAGATTTTCGGAGCTCTAACTTATAAGTTACACGTCTTTAAAGCTACGGCTTAAACTAGCGGAGTTACTTTGTTAGGGGTGTTACCTCTTCTATAACAACTTCTGACTGTTTATTTAGCGGTAGAGGCGAAGGCGAAGTAGGCGAAGTAGACGAAGTAGGCGAAGGTAATCGACTAATTATAGTACTTATAACTCGTCTATCTTATCGTCGCTTCTCTTCTTTTAATATTACTTTATCTCTTCTAACTATATCGGCTTAGTAGGAAGGTACTAGTCGTTTCGGTATAATTACTACTTACGGGATAATTGTCTCGTTCTATAGTTAGAGAGTTGTCGCGTAGTACTCTAGGGGCTAAGTTAAGCGTCTAGCTTAATAATCGAGTATAATCCCGAAGTACTTAAGCTATTTTCGTCCTAGGATTACTTAGTAAGAGCCTAAGAGGGTAATTATAAATAGTAGGTTTAATTATTATCGTCTATTAATTATAAGATATAGGTAAAGAACGTGAGAGATACTTACTCTACTTTGTCTATTATATCCTAAGACAGGGACAGGGTATAGTAGTCGTTAAGCTTTAATTCCTAGGAATTTAGCCTAGTTAACTACTGTGGTTTAGTTAATAAATGCGAATCTATTTACTCTAGAGTTAATAAGTACTTATAAAGAAAGTACGTATTTATTTATAGATAAGTTATATAAAACAGCTATATACTTTCTACCTATTAACTACTATAGATCTAGCTTAGCTAAATTAACTAACTCGCCTAAAAAGAAGTCTTCTCTTAGGCGCTTTCATTTCCTGACAGCTCGTCGTCTTCTCCTAACTCGCTTTCTTCCTCCTATTCTATAATCTTATTAAGGTCTACATCTCGCTTAGGGTGAGGGTATTTAGGGCGTATATAACCTAATTTTCTATAATTATAGTAAGTGATATTAGGTGGAGAGACCGTAGTCTCACGTCTTTTAATAATTTACTTTATAGGAGTTAAGTAATAAGATAAGAGGGGTGTAGTACTAGTCTTAGCTTACGGCGTAGTCGGAAGTAAGAGAGGAGTAATAGAACGTCTAAGCTTAGTACGACTCTTAGTTTCGATTATAGCCTAGGCTCTCGCTCTATCTCGCTTAAGCCTTACGTCGGTTCTAGAAGTAAGATCGGCGAAGTTATTAAAGTCTCTTATCTTTTAGACCTCGATACGTATTTCGTCCTATAGAGGCTTAGTAAGCTTATCGTATAGGTCATCCTTCTACTCTAATTTAGCGATCCTATCTCAGGTAGCGTACTATAAGAACTTAAGCTTAAAGTCGAAGAATAAGTCGTCTAATTTTATTCTAAGGTGTTTATATTTATGTCTTATATCGGCTTTCTCATATAGGTTCTAGAGGCTAGTAACTAGGTATTTAATCATAGATTCCTAATCCGGGAAGGCGTCTTCTAGGTCATCTTCCACTACTATGACTGTCTTAAGTAAGGTAGCTACCTTACTAGTTATATAAGTAAACACATGTGTTTTCTTATCTAATTCGCTAGTAAAGTAGTCCGAGTTTACTACTAGTTTACTTCTAAGTAGTAGTTACTACTAAAGTAAGGAAGGGTTATTTCCGTCGTCTAATTAGGGCACGTTCTTAACCTTAGCGCTAAGCCTCGCGTTTCGAATAGTAGAGCTTAAGGGAGAGCTTACCCTAGCTCGTCGTAGAGATCTAGATTAACGGTTCTAGCCTATAGAGATATACGGAGAACTTCTTAGAGTATTCTACTAACGTGTATATCTAGTAATTACTCTACCTTTCTTAATAGTAGGGATAGTGTTATATGCCTAGATAGCTATATATAATTAAGTATTATTCTAGCTAAGAGAGTTAAGTCTTATTATAATCTAGTCGTACTATATAGGAGTAATTAGTAGTAGCGAGAGAAGAGAGCTTTCGCTACGTTACTCGTCCTAGAATTATTCTTCGAGAAGAGATTCGTTATCTATCAGCTAGATAGTAATTAAGGCTCTAACGGTTTATGTAGACGTGTAAGTAGGGGAGGCTCTACCTCGACCTCTACCTCTATAACGTCTTCCGCGAGCGTTTAAGGGGGGGGTTTATGTAGCTATCGTTTAGGGACATATAACGTATACTACGTTTAGTAATATATAACGTAAAAAAAGGTAAAAATAAACGAATAAACAAAGTAGGATATTATAGTAGGCCTTTCTAGACGAAGAGGTAACTTTATTATAATATAACCGTATAAAGTAAACTACTACTTACTATAATAAATATAGAGTTAAACAGAAACTACTATATTAAGCGAATAATAAAGTAAGGAGAGAAGAGAGTTCTAGAGGAACGGAAGCTTAAATATAAGATACTAGTACGTACGTACTACGTACTACACGTACTCGGCCCCTAGTTCCTTTAACTTCGTAATAATTATACTAGGGCGCTCTTTAGATAAGGTTAGCTCGTTTAAAGAGAGATTCGAAAAACTATATAAGCTTAAAGACATAAGAGAGATTAGTACGTTTCTTAGTCTTAAGGTTATACGAGATCGAGTGTCGTAGACGCTAACTATTAGCTAGAAAAGCTACTCGCTTAAGCTAGTTAATAAGTATTTAGGGGGTAGCGATCAAGTAGATCCTACTCCTACAGGTGAAATATAGACCCTTAGGAAAGCTAAGTAAAATAAACCTTAAGCTAATATTACTCTATACTAAAGAGCTATTAGAAGTCTAATATATTTATAGAAAGACACGCGACTAGATATTACCTTTACTATTTACCGACTTACGTAGTACTACTCGGACCCTACTATACGGTATTAGAATTACGTATTATAGATCTTACGCTACTTAAAAGGTATACCCGGCTATACTATTCGCTATAGTAACTCGGAACGACTATAGGCCCTTAAGAGGTATTCTAACTCGGACTATGCTAGCGACCTAGCTAACCGACTATTGACTTATAAGTATATATTTAAGCTCTGTAAAGGATCTATTACTTAGACGTCAAAGAAGTAGCGGTCAATCTCTATATCGACTACCGAGGTAGAGTATGTAGTACTTTACTAGATAAGTAAGTAGGCTGTCTAGTATAGTAGGCTACTAGGAGATATTAGCTATTCGTAGTACTTAAAGGACGACTTTACGGTCCTACTTCTCTACGATAATTAGTTAGCGATTACGCTTACTAAGAACCTAGAGAACTATACCTAAAGTAAGTATATTAATATTTAATTCCACTATGTACGGCAGCTTATTACATATAATAAGATCACAGTCGATTACTGCCCTACGGCACATATACTTACTAACGTACTTACGAAACCTCTACGACTATTAGTATTTAAGATATACGTAAAAGGAATGCTATAGGAGGGATAAAGGACAAGAGGCTTACGCCTAGGTTTTTATACTAGCTAGGCTTTTCCTAGGAGCTACATAAAAACTGCTTTTTTACTTATATAGTTTTTGTAGAGTAGCTGTTATTAGATATAACCGTAAGGTGGCTGTTGATAGGTACGGTGATATCTGTTATATTAAGCCACTTAAGGAGATATCGGTATGCCCGTCGGGCATGCCGAGGAAGAGTTTTTCGGTAAATAGATGCGGTAATTGCTACTGCAAAGTTGTATATATAATGTGCCTTCTGCTCTTGTAGAGTAAGGTATGGAATTCAAGTCTTTTACTCTTGCCCCCTGAAGTGCAGCATTGCAACATCATCCACATATTTCATGAAACTTTGCAGCTCCCTAGTCACCTTGGCTACAAGTTCATTCTCCTCGTCATTCGAAGGTGGTTGGATATGTGGAGTCCCCACGGCCTCCTTGTCTTTCCTCTGCTCCCAGCTCTCAGCATGACAGACGATCATAATACTTTCAAGAGACTTGAAATTACGAAGAAAATGTTGAAAGTCGTAAACATGCTTCTCTTACGCGATTTGTAAACTCTCGGCGTCAAGAGCTAAGTGTGCGACTGCAAAACTGGTGAAGTGATTGGAGATCGAATAGGGTACTACAAAGTCACTAATTTCGGTAGGAAATAAGAGTGGTGAGCTCAGATAAACAATGTAGTCATCAGGGATATCCGCAAGATAGTAGACGAGGAATAAGTTGGTATCTATTTTAGGTGGATATTTCAGGTGGGTAGAAAGTATTTTAGGATCACTGGGATGAGGAGCGAATTCGACCAAGGCCTGATTGAATCTTTTCAGCTAAGTATCTATGTTAGATAATTAAAATCTAAATGCTAAAGGAACTTACTACTATATGGGCGGTTTTAGGAATTTCTGCTAGGGCACGACCTGCAACCTCCATTGCGCGTTGCTTATTTAAACAGTAAGTCTGTCGAAATTGAGAGGAGCGAGGTGATATTATGCAACTTTGGGTAACGAGAAATTTTGACAGTCCAATGTGACAGTGATGAGAAAAATTGTATGAGTTGGCTTTCCATCCCAATTTATCATCTCACCGACCGGTATTTGAAGAAGCGCTATTTCAGCCGAGAGAACTTTGGCCCCCACTGCATTGAATTTGTTTCTGATACTTGGTTTTGAATAATTAGGGAAGCATTGAACCGCTTATGCAACGATCAGGGGTGGTTTGGGATCCAATTCCCTAATTAGGTGGAATTGATGTCGACACGTCCAGGGTGTTTAGGCTCCAACATCCTAGTTTGTCTATTATCGAGCTCCTCGCACCTTGTTTTAAGGCTTTGCTAGGGGAGAGGAACATGGACGCCCCCATATTCTCACCCTATAAGTCCCGGTGGGACCCGGGGCCAAAGTAAACAACATTTCGGCCTCAAATTTCCAGTATCGTCTTCTAGGGAAGTAAGGGTGTTGGGCTCCAATTTCCTAATTAGTTACCCATCAGAAGCGATCCCAATCCGGTGGGGGCAGCATAACTTATGCCTGGTCAAAATAAGAAACATATGTAACAAAGCAGCCTCTTAGTGCCATTTCTCAAAAACCCCGAAAACCAACAGAATTTCAGCGAAGCGGCACAGATTCCCTTTTGTAACTGTCCTTTCTCGCTCTCCGTGCTTTTTTCCATGAATCCAAGAACGATGCTATGAAGAAATATCAGTCTTTAGAGATTTACTTGCAGATAATACACCCGTTCCTACTCCGAGAAATATTCTTCCTTTTCTCACGAACTTAAAGTTTCTGAGATCGGAAAATCTAGAGTGCCATGTGTAGATCTGTGCTTTAGCGGTGTCTGTATCAGTGTTGACGGTCAACGCTGCTATTCAGAAGCGTTGTCAACCCGGCCAGAAACCTTATCACAACCTGCGTAACCAACTTACTCCCACCCATTGCCGACAAACACAAGTTGGCGGGCGATTTCAGGGCCTGCCACAGCTGGCTCCTTACTTGTACGACGTCGTTCTGCAACAGGCAGGGTTTTAGGGGCAAGAAACCTGGGCGATACAGATATATTTTAAATCCAATTCCCTAAATCAGCATAGTTTGGTAACGATTCGGGCAGGTCATTTACTTTCTTGACTTTGAAATGCCCGAGGAAAAGGAAGCTGTAAAAACATAAGACATTTGCCCGAACACATACCAGGAAGGGACCCTCGGCGTAACTATTTTCTGCCTGGGAATAAGGGTTCTATAGCCACTGACTTGGCCTACGCCGACTGCCTCGTCGATGCAGCCATATTCCAGGACCAGCTTATAATTAGGTATGACTCAAAATATACGGGTTGAATTTCTGGCTAATTGGGCGAAGGAAGGCGGACGTTGGTTCACTTTCATCATATATAAATTGCGTTCCTGCTCGTTGTTAGTCCTCTCAATTTCAATCATCCTTAGATTCTTTTAATATCAACATTAGCAAATACCATAAAGTTCCATTTTCCATCAGGATACTTGAACAGGTAAGACTTATAACAAGATATATTTACTACAAGATATAATTAATTGTATGATTTTAGGCTAAGATGTGCCACTACAAAAGAACCAATTTCTCGTGTGGCCATTCTATTACCAACTTTATGGCCCAATGCTCATCAGCCCGTCATGGCAACTTCTATCACGAACTTGGTCGAGGCGGAAACGTTGCACGTCAACAGATTGTAACACACCCGTGCCCTAGTTACGAATGCAACACTCCAGAGTGAATGAGTCCACGGAAATTGAATAACTCTTCCGAATTTTGAGAGTGGACATGATATTAGGAGGTTGGAATAGTTACATAGTCTCTTTTGGGGAAGGAAATGGAATCTCATTCATTTAACGCTTTAAAGCTCAGGTCATCTATAATTTGGGTAGCTACATGGTTTTTTCCTATTGACTATATATGTGTGGGGAAGACGATTTGGCAAAAATATTGGCTCTTTATATTGAGAAGCGAATAACTATCTTCCCTGCCTTACTAGATGGATTACTGTCATCCATCGCTCAAATTCCTAGTCAAGCCCAGAACAGTATATCTCGCCTTAGCCTCTGCAGTTTGTGGTACCCTAGCAATAAATTGTACATTGCCATCTTCATCTAACTCTTGTTTCGCCTGAAAGGATACTACATGGAGATCTTCTTCATCACCTGAAACAGAGCATTCAATTTGAATAACAAGCCTCCATAAATCGTTTTCAGGTTCGTGCAAACACCCTTCTCTAAGCCTAGGAGTAATGGCAGTCGGACCCAAGCAAGTTTGTATGGCCCTTTGTGCAAGCTCGCGTGAGACAAAATGATCTTTTTCCGTCATAAATTCCGTCATTGAAGGGGCTTTGTCGAGGGATGGATCGAAGTAGTGAAGCAATGTGTTGGGCACTATCAGGGTAATTCTTAAAGGAGTTGAAGAAGGCAAGGTTCGTGGAGCTGTAAGAACAAGAGTCGACATTGTACTTAAAGCCTAAAATAGTAGTAAGCATAAGGTTAAATACTAAATATAAACAATACATACCACCACTTGCTCCTAAATGTATAATCAAGGTTTGCGTAACAGCTAAAAGGCGAGAAGTTTAAAGGCTAAGAGAATAGGATGTCATTTAAATTGTAGTTTAAAAATTTGCAAGCGAGCGTTACTACATGCTTTATAGGTGGGAGGGTAATACGGAACTCGGGTTCCCCCGATAAGTCGGCCGGAATTCTTCTTGCCTGAGGCTATATATGTATCACGTGATAATACAAAAATATACCTGCTTAAAATGAGGTTAGACACCAAGTCATAAATGAATACATGGAATTTCATGTTTTATGTTTTACACACGATTTTACTTCTGCTCTACTTTATTACGCGTTACTAATAAGAGGAGAAGATTTAATAGTCTATTGTGACGGTGGCTTTCTATCCCAGATATTTAAAGAAGCGTGATTTTTTCTGCTGCTTACTTTGGCGCTCCAAGGTTTAGTTTCGTTTGTAGGCGCACTACTTCTTTACCTTAACAAGGGACGTGAGTAGCTCTTGGACACTGTTAATCAGCTTATCTAGAGTTTTAATCGAGTGAGGTTGTATTTAGAAACGTGACAGCGATCACTACACCTCGGGTTATAGTTCGCGCCCCTACTAAAATATTCAAGCGCTAATAGGAGAATGTTTCCTGGCATTCCGAGCACAAGCGATACGCCGAGTGCTAGTACGTGTGCCGTGATTGGTCGTTCTCTCCTTCACGGCTTCTAACCAAACGACATTCGGAAAGCTATAACATTAGTGATCTCTAGCCATCTGACAACTAACCTATTCACCTCTTCTGATTCCAAAACTCAAGTCTGTAGGCTTGGCATAAAGGGGTACTATTTTCGGGTGGAAGGAATGATTTATCAAAGGTAGCTAGCAAGAAAAAGCTCAAGCCTTAGCGTGGATGCAGCCCTCACCTCCGGCTAACTATGTAACTTCGCGTAGAAGCAAATGGCTTCTATAGTCTAATTAAAACCAGAGCGGAAAGTTATAAGCAACCTAACAAGGAGCTCACGTCAAAAAAAGTTTCAGGTATTCTTTATCTTTTCCTGCCTTGTAATTATGTTATATTTATTTAATAACTTTGATAAAGAGGGGGAAGGTGTTACTAATATACACGCAGGGATGGACGTTATGCTATAGCTAACAGCTGGAAACAGAATGCCCGCCACCACAGCAATCGCATATACTATCTCCTACTCAGAGCCAAAGGCTCGAACAGTGGTATACGCTACTTTCTTTTGTTAAAATGGGTTTTTTATTAGATAGGAGTTTCTTTGGACTAATTACACAGTGTACTCCAGGAGGAGTGCTTGAATTGATATATGTATGCCTCAGGCATAACTTGAGGCACATGTCACGTTATTCGTACTTAAAATTGTCTATTTAGTCAGGGCTTCTCCTACCTTAGAAATGCAAGCGGTTTGATCACCTCCACGGTTTAGATTTTGTACTAGAACTCGCTGTGTTATAACCGATGTATACTAGAACTCCACGCATTCGTAAGTATTCCCTAACTAGCTTTAATTTATTAGATTTAATATAATCTACAGGCTTCGCCCAGCCTCGTGCTCCAAATTTTCGATGCCCTCATTGCCCTAACAAGCACTATGAGAAGCTGAAAAACTTCACCAAACATTGCCGAAAGAAAGGGGATGCTTTACACCGAGAAAGTGCTAAGGCTATTAGTACAACATATTACAGATCCTGTAGGAATAATTTCACAAGACCGTGTGAACGAAGTCGACATGAGAGCCTTTGTGCTAGGCAAGAAGCTAGCTCTGGGAGTGGCAAAAGCGACCAAGTCGGGAATATTCTCAGCGGCGAACAAGTGGAGGCATCTACGCCAGTTGGAGAAGATGCCTATGGTATATTGCTTAAAGTAATATTTAACGATAGTACGTCTCCACGGTATACGGTGCCGTATGATTCGCCAATATTTATCTGCGTGCAATCGGGAGATGTTCACGGTGCCTAATTATTGTTTTAGGAGGGCATAGCATCGATTTACGATGTTGATCCATATGGCCTTGGACTTCTTTATGTAAGGAATGAATTAACCAATTTGAGCTACAGCTGATATATATGTAGTATGTAAGTTATTATTGCTGGAGATCTAATGGGGTAATAAGTGCGATACCGATGTGTAGAATGTTGATTGAGATAGGAGCGGATATGAATATAATGGATGAAATTGGGAAGTAAGATTCTCAAGCCTCGAATATTTGTATATGTCTATTAATCCTGGTTATTAGTGCTCCTATTCATACGATGACTGACTCAGCTTTGGCTGAGAGATGCCGAGACCTAAATTCGCCAGCCCTCGTTGATGTGGGACTTCTCTATGATATGAGCAGCTACGAGCTTGTCGAATATCACTAATCCAGCTCCAACCTTACAACACTTCATAAAACTCTCCTTAAAATCAATCCAGTAAATACTAGTCTGCGGGAACATCTCCATTCCTTGTAGAGTCTCGGATCTCTTACAGAGTTGATCGACAAGCCGGATTCGCGTGGTCGAACTGCTCTTGCGTGAGCTGTCGAATACGGTATAACTGATAGTGTTCGAACACTATTAAGCTTTGGCGCTAACGCGTGTCAATATAGACAGTCTCCCCTAAGCCAATTACCACTACTACATCTTGTTATTGCTGGGCCGCCGCCGCCGTTCACATCAGGGCTCCTCGAAGTAGTTAAGATCTTACTAGCTACAAAGATCGATATTAATGCAAGGGATAACGAGGGTTGGTCGGCATGGCATGTAGTAGCATCTTGGAGGTCTTACGATATCCTAGGTGAGATTGTACGCACTTATGGTGCGTGTGTGGAATTAGATTCCTATACAAAGGATGGACTATCGGCACATGAATTATCACAAGACGAGGATTTTTATCCGAAGCTTATGCCAAATTGGCGTATTGAATGCTAGTTACACATATTCAATGTTATACTATTCCATCGATTGACTTAATTTGTAAAGACTATAGTCAATACGTCCATGTGTGAAAGAATTAATAACCCCCGCTATCTGATTGGACTCATGTAGAATATAGCCCTTCTTTGAAGAGGAACCCTTTATTAAAGGACCTGCTCGCTCGCCGTCCAACTCATATAGATCATTGTCCTGACCAACAAGAGCTACGTAGTGATAATTGATGTCATCAGGTATTTCTGTCTCGCCCAATTCCACGGCCCTTTAATATTCAGTTTCGAGCTCTTCCGACTCCTCGAGAAACTTTGCAATGCCCTTGTTCGATCGGATAGCGTTATAGAGGATAGAGTTGGTCCCTTACACAGCCCTATTAGTCTCCTTAAAGATACCACGGATCCTGAGGCTTACTGATAGAGTTCGCCGCAACTGTGTTGAGAACGCAGTGAATAATTGCAACCAAACCACAAGAATTGTCGATCGTCTGCTTTAGAAAGGTAATCTTGTCCGTGATAACAATTTCTCTCTTGGCTTCAACCTTCGCTTTCAGCTGCTCATCTTCTTGTGATTCTGGGAATATAATAATAAGTGCTAGAGCAGGCTGCGATGACTCCACTTTGTAGTCTAAGACGTCATCGAAGCGGAAATTTTCCTGGACACCTAGACGATGCATCAATTCCGTGAAGATTTGGGGGTCTGACTCGATCGGGTCAAAACGTTTGGCGTACTCCATTGCTTAAGAGGATGATGAGGAAGATAGACGTAAATTGAACTAGCGCCCGGGTTGTCGAGATTGCGATACCCACGAAATCACATGATATCCTAGCAAGACAGGGGCACGCTAAACAATACCTGGCGAGAGATGGCGTCAAAGTTCTTGGGGTAGTTCAAATCGCCCACCAGCTTAGAGTGTTAGGATAAATCCCGCAAATCAAAATCAGAGAATATAACTTGCTACACGATTTGGTAACATCACTAGTGATGTAGTCAAATTGTACTGTCCGTGTCAAGGGGGCTGTGCATCGTCACATGATCCGGCCCCCGCCGCCTGACACAAACAAAAGCGACGATCAAAGCATGCACAACATCATAGAGATCTGCCTACGGTACATACAAGCCGTCACTCACACGTGATGGAGCCAACCATTATCGTTATCAAATTAGGCTATTTGGTATTCATTCATTCCACCAAGAAAAATTAACATGCTATAACCAAACATGACGGAACCTCTAAGAATCGCTAACAGATGACATCGTGCTCAGCTTCGCCGACCTACAGAAGAGAAGAGTGTTCCAGCTCCAACGTGAGATTATTCAACTGGTAGGAGATGAGAACGATCAGCAATAGCATGCCCCTGAGGCCCCTGATGCCCTCGATGCGAAGCTGCATAGATATGGTAAGCCGTCGTCAAACGCCTCGTACTGGGAAGCTTCGGCGGAATCATGTTGATCGGACCAATGCTCATCATGGTCCTGCATTATGATCGCAACACAGCTGTGATAACTACCTGCATTTCTGTGGCGTTGTTTGTTCTTGTGTTGGCCCTATTTGCCAAAGGTATGGCTGGGAAGGATGTTCTGGCAACTGTTGCGGCGTATTCAGCTGTTCTTGTGGTGTTTGTTGGATCCAGCACTAGTTACTCCTTATGTTGGGACGAGAACAAAGGAAACGAATCACATCTTCGGAACTGGTCAAGAGCATGCGCGAACTATCGCAAGTACTCGTCAACCGTTCGACCTCTACATTTTGGGCACAGTACCTTCCAAATCCGCAAGTTCAAAAGAACATAAAACGGGATGAAGGGGAATTGAACAATTTCTGAAATGTTAGCTCCTTGAATACTGCATCAGACGGGAGAACGGGGTGGATGAAGGGAAGGGGAGGTAGAGCTTTTTTATCTGCTTACTAAGCCCAACAATGTCTTTAATCAAAATCAACTGCAGGGCTGACTATACAAATTAGTCACTTTGCTTTATTGTACTATATAGATTTCCCCAAAACTCCACAGCAAACAAATACTCCCAAGTCCTCACCTCACCTATGTATTTACCTCCCTTCCCAAACAGCCAATCAACTAGCGTCTTGAGATTGGTGTAGCTCTACGGGTCGAGCCCTTTTCTTTGGCTTTTTAAATGCTTTCCCGTCGATCCTCTGAGACAGTGAAGTATCAGGGGTAACGTCTCGCGAACTAACACGGCTTGCTTGACTGTCAGCTTCCTCTAGTAAAGATGCAGCATCATGACTTGATTGGTCGGAGAGATAGTGGCTTTCCACCCCTGGCTCGGATTGCTCTGAGACCTCAAAATCCGGATCGGGCGGCAAGTCATCAATAACTGAACAGATTCTTTTAAAGTGAGTCGGCATCCATATATCGTAGACATTCTTGGTGAACTTGTATGCCGTCCATTTCTCTTTGCCATCTAACGCCGTAAAGCTAAATTCATGGATCGGGTGGCGGTAGAAGGTAGTCTTGTTCCCGTCGATCATAGGATAATGACCGTATATTCTTGCCGTCCGGTGATCATGCGAGACTGAGAAGGCGAGTATCTCCCGGTGAAGCTCCTTTTCGCGTTTGACAAGCCTAAAGAGTTCGACAACACCCCTTACAGCCATCGTCATGCTATGAGCATTCTGTCGGTCCGCAACATCAAGCGCCGCAGCGCCGCACTTGACCTCGCATGTAAGAAACGGGAAGTACATATAGTATGTACTCATGAAGAGAGACATTTCTGAGAAGCCACCAATAAACGGCTGGATTTTTATAAGCTGATCTTCGGTGAATGCAGTTCGCTTGAATCCAACAGCATAGTCGGGTTGCGGACGAGGCTTGGTGAGAGCGATAGAATTGTCCTAGCCTTCGTTGACACTTTCGATCAAAGGTTTTAGATGTTTGGCGCCACGTATAGCTAGAGACTGAGCGGAAGGAACGATTAGTCGAGCAATATCTTGAATAACCTTGGCCTCGTTCCTGTCTTGTATCATTTCGCACGTCTCGTCGAAGAGATCGTCCTGAAACAATGAATCCTCTGGAACTATTTGCTCAGCTTCAAGGAGGGTTTGGCAAACGGTCTTGCTTGTGTCCGCAATACCTAAATCCGATTTGCGCATAAAGCTACCCTTGGTCTCGAGCAGGATTCTATATTGCGGGCTTTGATACGGAGCACTTTTGGTTTCCCTCGGCTTTTGATCGCTGGGTGTAGTAGAGCTGGGCGCGGCAGAGCCAGCTTCTGATTGTTTACCGCGAAGAGATGAAGATTTCTTCTTCGTAAGCAGATGATTCATGTTGCTCTCTGATTCGAAGTATTCCTTAGGCCAACGAAGCTCCCTCCTCCAGTATTCAAGTGGGCTGATCTCCTCCCTGCTGTCACCGACGGCTGCGTTCTCGCCGATTGTGATAGGAGATTGTGGAGGGGACTTTCGCGGTCGCTTTTGAGAGGGAGTGGCACTGGAGGGCAGGGTGAGTTCGTCTTCTCGTGACCGTTTTTGTTTTCGATCTTTAATCTGTGGAAACTTGACTTAAGTTAGCTTTATAGCATAGTAGGAGGAGAGTTGCATGCCTCTTTGCCAGGAGCTTTGCTAGTTGGGGAGGGAAGCGGGTGCTTGGGTTCGGTGTTCCTGTCTTTGGATACAGTTCGTTCTTGGGGGCATTTTATCTCTCCTAGGCGTGCGCTGGTACGAGAAGATAACTGTGGTCGTTCCTTCTTGATACCTTGAGGCCGTTTCCCTATTAATGATCAGTCAAAGTACGTAGTAACGGGGACGAATGGCTTACCTTGGTCTTTTGGCACTGAGCGTTGCCGCCTAACTTTTTGGATGTTTCGTTTTGCTTGACGCGGAGCCATATCGACTGGGAGGAGGGGTAAGGAGTGGATTTGGATTGCCGCTGGGTTTGAAACGGTTGAAGGTGGTTAGAAGGATTAGAGGATGTGCGCTAGTCTTTGCAAGGAATCTGGATTCCCCACATCTGCGACTACCATCGAGAAAGGGCAGGAAGCCGAGCAAGAGTAGGTCAGCGTTGGTGCTTCTGCTGGTGGTGCCGACTTGCACATGGAGAGAGGTTGGGAATTGCAAGGGAGACTGCGGCTTGAGACGTCATCTTTAGTTGGGGAACCGGCGGCATCTTCGCTTACAGCCTAAGGCTAGAAAACCAACATGACGAGGCTGCAAGGAAAGTCACAAATCAAGTTAAGCCGCAGGGCCTGGCGTAGGTTGGATCACGCTTCGGGAACTAAGATTTGTACAATTCGACAACGTAGACTAGTTTACTATTTCATAGATATATTCCCTCTATATTTCCAGCTGCAATTTTGCGACTAGGTTAAAAACTGTAAGGGGCAATAAGTTAAGATTAACTAAACATTCTAAACGTTATCCTCTAAACAGATCATTCAGTTTTCATCCATCCTCGAAACTCTCCCACATAAAAAGCTCCCAGGCCGGTAAATCTACGTTCCCGACTGTCATCCATAGCACTAAAGCCATTTAATGGTAACAGTCCTGGGAGCCAATGTTTTGCAAGTCTCTTTCGAAAAGATTCAAGCAAAGACGCCTAGTAATAAGATTCGGGGGCCCTGTCTAACTAAAGAGGATCAATAGTCGGATCAAAAACCATCGTTTCCGTATATGTTGTACGACCTCCTAGGAGTATGCGAAGACTGCTGAGACATGGTAGCTTGGAAAGTGCCTCTACATCCCGTTGTGGTATGTCACTATACATATCCGTGCCTATGACAATCTGCTGGATCTTTTCGGGATGCCCTTCTCCTATGGCTTCGAATGAACGTTGAATGCCGTGATCGAGCGCCGGGAAAATGAATGTGTCGATAGTAAAATTGACATAACAAGAAAGTTGTAACTGATGTTGGCGAGATACTTATACAAGTGTATTGGCGGAGGAGTTCATCTCGAGATTCTTGGCAAACGTGGAGTGTGGCAGGAACTAATGTGTGATTGAAGTAATGCTGGAATTTCCAGGGCGTGAATTCTTCCTGCCCGATCACAAGGTTTTGAGGGGGGAGGGTGTGCTGCCAGATCACAAGCCGGATCACAAGCCGGATCTCGAAAAAAGCTCTGTGACGACTTTGGTGGATGTATTGTGCCGAAGGCGTGGGTTGGTCCCATGGTGCATGGCTCTACACGTGTTTTTTATGAAGCAAAAAGAGACACGTGCTCTTCGAGTCCCAAGGGCGCGTAATGATAGGCTGATGTTTGCTTGTCAAATTGCGATTCCCAGTTTTTAGCAGCACAAAAGCGGCATCGGCCACGTAGCGTTGTTGCCTACGGCCACAAAATGCATTTTCCGGTTCCCCGTATTCATGATCCTGCATTACTACGTAAACGCATTTCTCGGGTTCCCCGCACTCGGGGTCCTGGATTCGAAATCCCGTGAGTCTTGGCCGATCAAAAGCTGGTGTACCATAGACTGAGGAGAATTGGGCATCCCGTCCGCTCTGCCATACACAAGCCTCAGATCGGTGGATTAGTAGTTGGGTGGGTGACCACCAGCGAATACCTACTGTTGTATGTTTTTATATATTTTTTGGGGCTTTTGAGATTATAGGGGGTTGTGGTGGGTAGAGATCATGGCAGAAACCGTGGTTTGGCTTTGGAGGAGATGTGAGAGTCTATGATACTATCCTGCTTAGATACCAGAAATTATGTTGAGACTGGATAAAAGCAAGAGACACCGAGTATCTTAAACACAGAAAGCGAACATGCATCCAGATAACTTATGTTCGGCATCTCTTTTCGGTTCAGTTCGCATTCGGCTATTTCCTTACTATACTACAGTAGAGTAGATTTCCCTTCGTTTCATAATCCATTCCATTCTCCTCAGAGCAATTCTTTGCTTTATTAGCCACGGCTCCAACCTCGCCGAATCGCGAGCCCTCCTCATACAGCTTGCGCAACCGAGGTATCCGCTTTAACGTCCCGCCATAGTACACCTCCAATCTCGCCTTTCCATCCATCCCAAACGTAAAGTCTCCAGCTTCCCCTTCCCCCACAAGATCGCCGCCCGCGTAGGCGGCGCATTTGGATCATCCGTGCCCCATAAAACATGACCTTCCGGCATTCGGGAAGAGGATCTTGCAAGCCGGCAACTCTCTTGCGGCGGCCTATATTGACGCCAACACGAATATGCATGAGCATGATGTCTCCCCGCTCTTTCGCACAATCATTAGTAATATGGAAAATGTTTATTTCACGAGCTATTGGTTTTACTATCTGCCCTAATGACTAGATTATCAGAACATTAAATCCAGGGTATCATACTCTGCTCTCCGCATTCGCCGGCTCCTCATTCTCGCTTAGGGTGTTGTTGCTTAGTTCCTCCTCGCTTGATTCTCGCTTAGCTACCTCTCAACTAGATCACCTGGCTTAACCTAGTCTCGATTATCTCCTCTCACTGGGCGCTCTCTATTCAATCATGAAGGTCTACTTCCACTCGGGACGACGCTCATTTGACTCTTCCTAGCCTCGATCCCTATTCTCAAAGCTTCTTCTCGCTCCTCTAATTCTGCAACCTGTTTCAAGCGTTCTTTCTTCTCTCTAATAGCCGCCATCTCTCTCTCCATAGTCGCGAGCTCCTGGTCTTGGGGGGTTCCTGGCGAACTGGATTGGGCCGATGGAGCGCTAAATGCAGTCCGCGGTGTGTTCATCGAAGTAGGAGAGTCTGTCCTAGAGGGATGTGGAATAAGCGTGTGGGAAGCACTAGTTGAATCTGACTGTGAGATATGAGATTGTTGCGGGCGCGGCGTAGTGATGGAAAATTGTGGTTGGGTCGCAGAAGTTGGCTTATTCTCCTGCAATGGTAAGGACTTCGTGCTTGCGCTACCTAGGTTTGCCGTCATAGCTGGCATGGCGAAACCCTCGACTCCAGTACTCTGCCACGGCGCAGGAAAGCCGCTGGTGCTGGCACCTTCACCTGGCGATACCATAGGCGCGGGTTTCCTCTGCATAGGAGAAGAGGATTTGGAGGATGGCTGGTTGGGTAGCTCGAATGTCATTGGCGGCTGGGAGTGACCATCCATCTCACTGACCATGACGCCTCCAGGCTCGCTGGATGCAGTACGGTATTTCGCCGCCTTAGGTGTCTTTTCACCTGTAGTCTTTTCGACGGCAACAGCCTCACCAATACCCAAGTGCCTCAAGATAGAACCCTTCTTCGTATCAGAGGTTTGGGCCATAGTAGCTTCACCAGCCAATTCGTTCGGAAAGTCTGCACCGCCACCTAATTCGGGCAAGCCAGAGTAGGTATCTTGATATTCAGGGGCATATAGAGCCTTCCTCTTTTTACGGATATGAAAGAACCAGAAGGCAAACATCCCAATGCCAATAAGTCCAACAAGTGGAATTGCGACTCCAATTCCAATTTTTGCCCCCGTCGAGAGTCCCTCATTCTTGTCTGAAGGCGGGGTGAAAGTGGGGAATCTTGTGCCACTAATAGTCGTTGCAGAAGGAACTTCATGTGTTTCTATCGAAGCTGTTTGGGTCGGAGTTGTTAGAATCGAAGTTGTTGGAATCGGAATTCCAGAAAAACCAGACTCTTGACGCTTGCCGATTTGAATTCGAAGTCCTGGTAGCTCAAACGAATTATCGAGGTTTGAACAGTATTCTGAGATGAACCGTGGGGCGTCTATTGGGGAGTAAAGATTAGAAAAGCTCTCTCTACGATCCAATATGATAAGTGTTGTAGAAAGATGACCTACAAACATGATCTTGGGCGCTGCATTTGTTCCAACAAGTCTCCAATTCTCCTCCAAGCATCGCGTCTTCGACAAACACCGCCTCTTTCACTTCAGGGAAGTGACATTTCTTGTCGCTGATTAAATAGCCCCGCGCACCAATACATGCCGCCTTCGACCTCAGCTCAATTCTTCTCGGCGATGGAACGTCGTTACGATATTGGAGACTCTTGCATATACAATCTGTATCGCCTAGCGCACAGCCTGATTTTAGCGCTCGAGGGAAGATACAATCTGCCTGTAGTGACTATTCAGAACTGTACAGCACATGATGAAAGTGAAGGCTAATGAAACACCTACAAAGCATCTGGGTATCCTATCAATAAAGTGATTTGCCACGCGGGCCTTTTCATCAATAATAGATTCAACCTCGCGTTTGCGAATATCTAGGTCAATCGCCACTTGATGATCGTGATACAGAACGAAGGACCCAAATAGAACGGAGAATACAAATCCGAGTACCATACGCATAGAAATCCGAAATTGAGGTTCGGGCTCCATCAGATGTGGCCTCTGATTTAACTGAAGATTGCTCATACTGGCGACCACAATGACGAGAGAGAAGAAAAGACACAAAATGCAAGATGGAGGGAGGGAAGGGAGGAGACTGCGACTGGCGGCCTCGGTGCTTCAACCTGAACCCGTGAAACAAGTTCCCTCCGGCAATCCTACAGTATCTTTCGCTGGCAGATCATTGGACGGGGAACACAGCCCTGCAGGACGAGGGATATTCGGTTTCCTAATATGCTGGATGAGGCTGAAATGCCGCAAATGAAATCGAGGCATCGTACATGGATAGGTTGGAGAGGCCCAGAAAGTGCAGAAGTGGCGGGTTCTTACCAATATCTATTCCTAGCCGACTGGTGTGCACAGCTCAAAGCTGAAACCAATTAGAGGTGCGTGCAGACTAGCGTAACATAAGATATTTGTTTTCCAAATCCTCTTAGGGCCTAATGCTCTTTCATGGGTCTGAGTCGACAGACGGAGGACTCCGTCATCGTTCAGTTTCCTCCTTTTGGACTCTTGAGATATTGCGAGTGCCTGTGTAGTCTTCACATTGCCACACATGGTGACATGGATGAAGCTATGGAATAATTTACCACGAACAGTATTGGGGCGGGGAGCGAAAATGTGGTTGATATCTGATACGTAGTTCTCTCCCTCCGGAGTCTGTACTCGATAACTGTTTGTGTCGAGTTCAATTAATGATCGAGAAGCTGGGCTGCTGGGCGTTACTTCTTTTGAGGTGACAGGTCACGGGATTTCGCTTAGCTCTCAACCGAGAGCCGAGAACCTGCACCAACAGCAATCTTAACCAAGCAAGTCGGCACGGACATGTCAGCGTCGTCGAATTCCTCCTAAACCGACCCAGCATGCTACTCAGATCTGATCCCAGGAACGGAGGCTGTAAACCCGTCCTAGAATCTGCTACGATCAGTGGGTGGCCATCAAGATATCGTGATGGGTCTCATCCAACGCCACGAATGGGGCCCTCACGACCCTTGCAAAGACAAAGCTCTCCACGCTGTTCTCCTCGCTGAAGTTCGGGGCAGTCGAGAGATCATGGTCAGGTGGATGCTGGACTTTGGTGTTGAAACCCGTCAAAGCGCAGAATAACGATGATATGGCGGAGTTGTTAGCTGGAGCTGGAAGGGTTGAAGAGGCATCTGAAAGCACGGCGCTAGATCAACTTCCATCATTGACTGGTGGAAACCAAATGATATACCGGATAATAGAGTGCAGGAGGACAAATGTCGAAGCAGCTATTTCAATAATGGAGTTCGATTCTCCCGGCTACAATTGAACCTCATCATAACATTCAATCCACGAGTAGGATGAGTGGGCATTGTATAGTGATGGATGAGGAGTAATTGGGTTCGGAGCGGGAGTTTGGATAGTGAGCGAAGATGTGATTAGGGGAAGAAAGGTGAAGAAGAGTACTTATAGGAGGAGAAGTATCTTCAACATCACAGCATGATATATGCATTCTCACCTCGCGTCTGCGCCGTGTATATCACAATAAATGCGGTCTTCATCACGACGTCTAAGTGACTATTTCGAAGTGTTAGCAACCACATCAGCCAAAGAGTTCTCAAATTTACGTTCTTCCTTGGTCCTTGCAATGAATGCGATGCCTTATAAATGGCCTAGACGCAATGTCCGGTCGAATTATAGAAGAAAGCTTCTTGGTACGAGTGTTGGTCGGCCGGGGTGTTAACTTTGTACTTGAAAATGCTAGTTCTAGGTCGCTAGCAGTTGTGTATTTGTTAGTGTAGACTGACGAAAATAGATTTATTATGTGAATTTGGGCAGACCCATAAGGTTAGATGTAACAACCTATTAACGATAGTTCTTGGGCGACTATGTGAGCTGGAGATTGTTAGTATTCCCACCCCACCGCTTGTGTTCTATTTAGCTCTTCGAATCACTCACCACTTTGAATCGTCACTTAGAGTACATTTCGCTATCTCGCAAGGGGGACCGGAGGAGGTCCCGAGTTGCGGCACAACGCTCTAATACATGTATGTGGGTAAGCCTAACAAATGTACATAAATGCAATAATAAATGGCATGTCGTTAAAGAATAACTCGTATCCAAGACAAATTGCTCACAACGTATCATGAACTACACAAAAAACTCTTACGGCTTCTGTACTATCTTACCTCCAAAGCTCCGTCTTCGTACCATCATTACCATTATTTTGGCAGATGCCATCAAAATCCCCATATACCTGCATACCCAACTCCACAATCTCAGTAAATCTATCGAAATTACAACTCGAACCTGGCCCATCCTGGCAATCTGGAATAGGCCTTGGTGCACTATTCGCAATAATTCGAATATACTCCGATGGTTTCTGGCCACCAGGGATATCGCACGTCAGCTTTTCAATTCCCACGTGCCCCAAGAAAGGAATGAGTTCCGTCATTCTCCAACTTCGAGACCAATTGATTTTGTCCAGCGGGAAATCCTCCGCATGTGCGTTGCTGGAGTTGAAAAGACCGAGTGCGGTAGCGATGAAAGGTGGGACTTCTCGATGAGTAAAAGCAAGGAAGAAGCGTTGACCGTCGTCATCTGGGATCTCTGGATTTGAATCATCATGCATCGGGGCATGGAATTTCGACATCAATTTCGAGGTGGTGTTTAACCACGGGAAGCCCAAGTATGGACTCAAGGGATTTCCATGGCCAACCATAAGGGAGTATTTCATGTCCCAAGCATATTCATATGCCATCCACTCGCTATCTGTGAACACATCGCATATCTTGCTAACCTTTCCAGTGATAGCACTTTCGTAACCGCAGAGCTGTTGCAGGCCCATGATATCTTTTGGCTCCAAGTCAACCGGGGAAAACGGGGCCAGACGCGCAATAATTGGAGGCGTGTATATTTCTGTAAACTTCCCGAGTTCTTCATCGCCAGGCTTCTTGGAGAAGGCGTTGCATGCTTTGTGCGGATCTTGTGAATGGAAGGAGGTTTTGTTCTCGATGTCCATCTGCACTACCTCCACCTTCTGAGGGAAAACTTTCACGAAGGCCTTCGCTGTATCTTGCGTTCTAGCTTTCTTATCTGCGTATATCGTTTTCGTCGTGGGAACCAATTTCGGATATCTTGACAACAAATGCTTCCCAACTTTCTTCGAATCCTGGATCCCTTGAGGCGTTATTTCTTCCAATTGATTCTCCGGATCGGGAATTGGTGTCTGCCATTTGTCGAAGAACTTCAATGGCCCCTTCCATCCCTTTCGCGTCTTTCCGGAGGCCCTGCTATACGTGGAACTGAGCTTCTTGAGGAAGGGTTCCATGAACTGTTCGTAATCATTGTCGTTTGCATAGATAGCAGCATGTCGAACCAAATAAGAGGCAGCTGTGACTTCGCAGTATCGAGGTGCGCCATGGTCTAATCCTGATCCAATGGCATCAAAATAAGGACTGATTCCTGGTAGATGCAACAACGGGTTGAATTGGTAACCTTCTGGATGTGATTGAGGAAATAGAGGAAATTGGGTAGAAAGTGTGGGAAGAACGAATTGAGAAACTGCAAGACTCGCTGATAATCCCCATGACTGATACATTGTCAAAATCTTGGCGACAGGATTGATCGACACTCAGATTTGCACTCAATTCGAGTGCGATGACTCGGAAGAGGTAGTAGAAATTCCATGTTGTTGATGTCGAGGAGAGAGGCTGGAGATGACATCATCGTGCCCCAAGCGTCACGATTCCTCTTCGTCGCGAGTCGCGTCTTTCAAGTTTCAATCTCTTCGACAACCTCTTCGACAAACTCACTCGATAGCCTCACTCGATAACGTCACTCGACAGATTCACTCTACAACATGAAAACGTCCATCAATATACTCAATTCCTCGCAGCGACTTTTCTCGAAAGGATATTTAATCAGGGGGACCTATGGAGTCCACCCAATGCCATTCATCCCCTCTCAGGTTTCTAAACCTCCAGAGGAGTAATGTTAGCGAAAAATCACACGACGGACTGCCGGTGTGCACTGGATGGCTCGATGGACAATCAGATTCGCGGCATTGGACGTAACGATGAATGTCGATTGGGTTGATATATACGAGTGAAAGATTGATGATACCAGAAGCTTCTGATCATGGTACGCTCGGAGTTCCACAAACAACGAGATCAACGACTTGTTGCCTGTTACCTGTTTCCTTGCTCAACGGTTGCAAGCTTTTGGTCCTTTGAAGCTCCCCAGGCATCGATCGACTTGAGATATTTTCTAGGAGTTGCAGAACTCGTTCATCGCAGGTTAAGGTTACCCGGCTCCCGACTGTACAGCAAACCCCCACTATCGAGGATCTCCATGCGGGTTCGAGTTCGAGTTCGACATCTCGGCACTCCCCAGTAGAAGCGGCCTGTCCATGGAGGAGTGGTACATAGCGGGATAAATTTTGTTTGCAAATTATGGCAGTCAGGATGCCATTGTCATGGAGATCGGATATGGAATTTGAATTCTTTCGTTCGGGTTTGAAAGAAGCATATTGGAGGCTATCTTTAGGAGCAACGACTTCAAGCATGTCCTATTAGTATAGAGACATACGGAGTAAAAGCCAGTTTCATTAAATTTCAGGAGTCAATAGGTCGGCAACCCCGCAAAGCCCCTCTTGAATAGAGTTGGAGTCCCGCCCGAGGATCACCCATTGTTTTCCCCTTAGGAAACCCCCATCTTTTCTAGCGAGTCGGTGTCGCTCATACATTATGCATCGAAGACTGACATGGCCTTTTGTTGTCCGTAGTCTTCGCCTACGCAGAGCAAAATGTCAATCAGAAAGATGTTGATCTGATCAGAGAGTTGCAACAGAATGGATCAAGCTCAAACATCCGGTACAATGTGAACCGAGAGAACTAGGAGTCGCCTATAAATATGTGCTAGTCCCATCCTCCTTGGAATGCGTTTTTCAGCTCCATTTCGAGCCTCAAACTAAGAAGGTGAAGACTTTCATCTATAGCTCAGCTCTTTTGGCTGTGGCTCTGTCCAAGGCCAACCTACGTAGCATGGACAAATGCTACGAGTTAGTGGGGCACCACTGTACGGCCAGTTTCCTCAGTTTGAGAACTAGACCTTAAACCTTCTTAGCCCAAGGTCAAGGCTCTAGCTCTCCGAGATGAGCTGCTGCTTACCAGGAAGCTCGTGCATTCGTAGCTCAACTCGACCTGGAAAAGAAGGTCAACATTACCAATGGTTATCCAGATGATGTTTGTGTTGGTAATACTGGCTCTGTACCCTGGTTCGGATTCAAGGGGTTCTGTCTCAAAGATGCCCCTGCTGGTATTCGAGGGCCTGATTTTGTCTCTGCTTTCCCGGTTGGAGTGCATCTTGCTCAAACATAGTACAAGAAACACGTGTACGATTACGGGAAAGCTCTAGGAGCGGAGTAATTTGGCAAAGGTGTCAACGTAGCCATATGGCCTGCTAGTAGTCCCCTTGCTCGAATGACTACCTTCGTAGAGGAGGGAGAGCTTAGGAAGATACTGGTCCTGATCCGCACTTGGCAGGCATCCAGATCGAAGAGCTTGTTATCAGTATGCAGGAAGCAGGCAGGTGTTATTGCTTGCTCCGAGGTAAGACACTCCCCAGCTGGTAATAGTTTAATTGCTAACCTATACCGCATTTCCTTTCTAACGAGCAGGAATGGCGCCGTCTTCCAAATGAACTTGGAGAATCCCTCTTATCCAACATTAACGATGCTATAATCTATGAGCTTTACGCTTGGCCTTTCATGAATTCGCTAAAGGCCGGAATGGGAGCTATTACGTGCTCTTACCGTCGTCCCAACAACGCATACTCATGCCAAAACTCGAAACCCCTGAATGGTCCGGAACGTCAATAATACAATTCCCCTGAATGCTCCTCGCTTCGTGTCGATCTTTGGTTATGATGCTGAAGCCGAGGAGGCGCCTTGGACGAATCCTCCCCGTTTTGGTGGCGGTTATGAAGTAAACTTTGGCTGGAACAAGTTAAATGGAACTCTTATTGTTGCTGGGGGTTCTGGTAGGAACATATCACCATGTGCTATTTCTCTTTTCAAAGTAATCCAAGCTCGTATAATTGCTAATCAGGGTACACTTCGTTGGGATCTCTGGTCTGAGAACCCAATACCTGATGCGAATACCGAGGATTTCTTAGTGTTTATCAATCCTTATACGTCTGAGGCTTGGGACCGCACCACATTCACCGATAAATTCAGTGACAAACTCGTACGCAATAGCGCTGGAAATTTTTTGAGTACTGTCGTTGCCGGCTATTTTGCTAGCCCTAAAGTTGCAGAACCATAGATTAAACATCGAAACGTCGTAGCTGTTATTTTTGTTGGTCTTCCTGGTTAAGAGTTTGGCCATCCCCTCGTCGACGTTCTCTATGGCGATGCCAATCCTTCAGGGAAACTCATCCACACTATCACCAAGAATGAAAGCGACTATGGTGCCGTCCCCAAAGCCACCGTGTCATTTGACGCAATTTCACAAGACAACTTTAGCGAGGCCGTCTATACTGACTACCGTTCATTTGGCAAGGACAACATTGAACTTAGATTCAAATTTGGATACGGATTCGGCTTGACATTTCCAACCTTGCCATCACCCTCCTATCATCCGGCGCCTTCTCAGAACTCCACTATCCCGCAACACCGATCACCCAAGGCGGAGCTCTGGGAAACACTCCTCAACATCACCGCCACCGTCACGAACGTAGGTTCGGTCGCTAGTGCCGAGCTCCCCAGCTTTATATTGGTAGTCCAATAGCACCTGTTCGCCTACTTCGAGGATTTGACAAAGTTCATCTTGCAAGTGCCCAGGTGAACTTTGAGGCGTCGAGGAGGGATTAGAGTGTCTAGGATGCGGTTGCTCAGCAGTGTCAGTTTCAGGTTGGGGACACGTATGGGGTTTAGATTGAGGCTAGTAGTAGGGATTTGAGAGTCAAAGGGACGTTGGTTGTTTAGTTGATCTGCACAAACGCCGTTGATATACCAAACAAATTCATCTGCTGACAAAGCCCCGCGATCTCGGGGGTCTCTTGCAAAGCTTTCCTTGTTAATGGCTAGTTATCTGACATGAAACAGTCTTACTACCTAGCCCATCGTCCGATGTAAAGGGGCTGTTTCGAGGACGGTCACGTTATCGTCTGAGTAGTCGTAGCTTGAAATTGAAATGGGGGTATTAGAAATTATTATCGGAGTTTGCACATGCTTCTCAAGCTGTTACACAAGGCGTCGCTAAGGGTGTCCTAGAGATAAAACAACAAGGCTCCAGGGCACTCTAGATCAAGAATCCAGGTTTGTTGGGACCCACGTTCCTGGCGTTTGTTGTTGCCTTGTTGGCCTCCTTTATAGTTTCGATCGTAACGCTCTCTCAGAGTAAATACATCGCATCTCCAAACCACACGAAAAGCAATACATCACGGCTCTCCACGATACAAGCCCCTCATTGACCATGGCGTCCAACGACGGAGGCAGAAGCATACAGGAGAAGTGTAGACTCATGGGGCAGCCACACCGATTACGATATCGATATTGAAGGGGACAACGATTCACGCGATGGATCGAGCTACATTGCCTTCATCAGAAGGGACTTTGGCTCATACTATGGGACACATCTGGCCTTTGTACTTACTTCCGGGACGAGAGAGGCGTGCTGGGCTGCGTTGTGGAGGATAGTAGATCAGCTGGCTCGTCGCGCAGAGCTTGGGGGGCGGAGGAGTGTAAGGCTGAGGGAATGACCGAGATGGTCTTTCCGAGTCCAGAAGAGATGCTCGCGACGCTCAATCAATCGAGTGCAGTACCGAGATAAAAGGGGTCTTAAGCTTATGGTCAATGGACTTATGGCAGATTGGGAGAGAGAACATGAGTAAGCAAGCTTTCAGCTATAATTATGCTGAAATGCTAACAGCCTTAGGCAAATCACCCTTTCTAGTAGCCTCCTTCTCCTCCAGAGCTGCTACAGTCGCCGCATAATTCTTCTCAGCGTACTCCTCAGCATCGAAATTCAAGATCCATTCTTCTCGTTGCAGTTCCATGCTCTTCGGGTTCTTCTTCACAGCGTCCCAGTCGGCTTTGTGCCATCTATCTCTTGTCGTCTCTCCTGTTTTTTGAGCTCCTCTTACACGGTCGTAACGCAGGGCTTCGAATGTTCTCAATGCTTCTTGGACGTTGGATTTCCCACTTCGGCGCAAACATAGTGCTAAGGTCACACCATCTTCCATTGCCTGGCTCGCGCCTTGGATTGATGTTGGTAAGAATGGATGAGCGGCGTCGCCTATCAATGCTATTCTTTGTTTTGGAGAGATCCATGTGGGCAGGGGATCTCGATAGACCAATTTCCAGTCGATGACGGGGTCTGGTGTGGCGTCTATGATCTTGTGGATTACTGGATCCCAGCCTTCTAGGTTTTTTCTGGCTTCTGATAGTGGCGCATGTGTTTGCCAACTTTCTTCGATGTCCCCGTCGTCCTGCTGCCGTGTCAGTTCGGGTTCATGTAGCTTGAAATTTAATCATTGACTACTCACCTTGTGTGTACACACCCAGGAGAACTCCTTTCCCTTTATAGGCGTTGCACATATAAAATGGACATCAGGACCTGCGAAGTTAGACACTGATTTCCACAACCACAGGAGTGTTTAGTACTCACCTATCCAAGTACACAAATCATCATTCTCCTCAAACAAGAAAGCAAGATCCGGATCCTGCGCCATATTCCCCGCAGGAAACCAAGCACGATACACCGCATAACCAGAAGACTTCGGCTTGTCTTCACACCCAAGCACAATAGTCCTGCCTCTCGATCTCACGCCATCCGCCGCAAGAACAACATCACACACAAATCTCTCGCCGTTGGCAACCACGCCAGCCTCCGTCTCCGTCTCGAAGTAGTCCACGACCTTGTGGCCCAGACGGATATCGATGCCAATGTTCAGTGCGTACTTATACATCGTCTCATGTATGGCACCCCGATGCCCATTATAATTCTTCCCATACGGCCTCTCTTTCTCCGCCCAGCTCTGCCGTAATATGTTTTCACCTTTCCAGTTCTTGATCAGTATCTTGTTAGTCTCATGGCATATCGGCTCCAGCAGCTCATCCATCCCTGGCCATCGTCGGAATATCCGCCCTGAATTGGGACCGAAGCTGATCACATCGCCAAGGGTTTTGAGGGTGGGAAAGGATTCAAGGACGAGGACAGAATGGCCTTTTCGGTAGGCTTCTATGGCTGCGGTCAAGCCTGCGAATCCAATGCCGACTACTATCACTTTGATGCCGGAGTCTGGGAGGCGTGGGAAATCAATCATTCTGGCGGGTAGATGGGTGGTCTTTCTCTTGAAGAATTGGACTTGGGAGAAAGTGAAAACAAATCTTTCGACTTTCAAGTATAAATATCGAACCGAGTTTCAACTGCAAATATCTTCACGATCAAGCTATTCAGTAGGCAACCAAAAGTAGATGGAAATATTTCAGAGAATGTGGGGGACCCCACACTCAAGTACCCCGCATGATACACCGAGCTGAGTATGGTGACAAAACATTTGCTTCTTGCTGTAGCTATTCTGAGGCTTGCTTGTGGTTCGTTGAAACGCAGTGGAAGGGTGGCATGTAACCACCCACGCGGCACTTATGATTCGGTGCTCTAATCCGGTGGGAGGAAGCGGGAGGCATCAGATAACCTTAGCCTGACAAACCGAGGATTGTTCTGCATAACAAATCCATTTAGGGACTCATTCGCCTACAACTTGGCCAATCTCGTTGAACAATTGCAAGGTCAGTCACTGGGGTACACCAAGAATCTCGAAGTAGCCATGTTGGCATCCCTTCTCGGTTGGACATGAAGTGGATTCTCCACGCAAGTAGTATTAATTTTCGAGACCTTTTCTTAGTATTATTTTTTCTACTTTCAACTAAATGGCTCTTTGCTTTACCACTAATACTGCCTCAACTCGCAAACGAATTCTCAACCGACAATCAAAGACCCCATCTCCCGAAGCAAGTTCAGATGTGACTTGCGAGGTGATTATAGTCCACTCGCCTCGACCCTCAGGGATTTCAACCCCAACTCCGAGCTATTCTGCGGACTTCAAGTCACCATGTTACCCAATGTAAGCACATGTCCAGTATCTTCAGCACATCGACCCCCAGTGACCAAAGGATGCCCCCGTAACCCCCAGTCTCAGCCGAGCCCCACATGCAGATCTGTAAACACCCCTCACTTCATGAATAATATTGTGGATTGCGCGGCTCCCTCAACTCTCGGACTTAAAATCCGTGGCACAAAATGACCTCGAGAATTTACTGGCTCTATTACTTTACGAGTAATTAGTAAAGAGAGTGCGAAGATATTATGGCCTATGTATATACCTAACTATTTTCCTAGAAGGAATATTACTAAAACGCTCTTTGTATTATAAGGCGGAGTATAAAAGTAAGTGGGGAGTTTTTAACTTCTGCCCTACGCTCAGTCTTAGTATTTCTTAGCATGAGAGAGGAAATAAAGACATCTATAAAATTATAAAGCGGTTTATCATATTAAGAGGGGGGTTTTAATTTCTACTCTACGCTCGAGTCTTAGTATCTCTTAGTAAGAGCGAGGAAATAAAGATATCTATACAATTCTTACCTTATAAACTTAGATAAAAATAAGAAATTCTATACTTGTAACTACTCCGAGTTTTAGGATTTTTGATTAAGTATATATAGCTCTAAATCGAACTTAATTTTTCGATTATTCGTTTAAATCTGACAGCAACTGTCAGGGATTCGAGCAAGCCCCAATATCAGCCTATTACTTCGCGTCCAACGACTGCCGTTGTCCATCAAAATAATTGTCTCCCCTAGTCAATGCGGGGTGCATGAATTCCTGCAGCGGCAGCCATCCGAATGAGGGGTTACGCTCGGTAGATTAATTCTCATATCACTTTCACCTTGGTGTTAAGGTTTTGGGGACAAAGGCCCTTGGGACATACTTCGCTCCCTATAAGATACGGTCTCCTTGGCATGCGATATAAATGAGATCTTCTCATCTTATATTGAGGGGTAAGAACTCGTCGGAGAGTTCATCAGCAGCTTCAAGATGGCATTTGGGATACTCGAGGATAGACATATGGAGCTTGTTCCTGGAACAGGCGAGTGCTCAATGGCAACAGCAGTCGTTTGGCTAATGAAATGAAATAGCTTGCATGAATGATCAATCGGACGTTCCGCGCGAATATGAACAAGTCCCACGAAGTCATCTCAAGCATGGGACCGGACGACTCTCGCATGTTATCCTCGTCCCGCAACCTTCTGACTCGCCCAATGACCCCTTGAATGTGAGTCGATCTCTGTTTCCCGCTGGGTTGTCCTGATGGGAAGCAGTGGCCGTTATGGCAAAAAGATCTCATCCTCCTAATCGTCGGTTTCTCTGCCTCAGTCGTCGGAGCATTCGGCCCCATGCTCTCCCCGGGCTTCGTTGAGGTCTCCAAGGAACTCAACATCAGCGTGAATACCCTCGCGCAAGCAACATCGTGGCTGCTTCTCACCCTGGGCCTTTGTCTCTTCATCATGAATCCTATAGCTAAAGTATACGGTCGCCGGCCGGTGTTCATTGTCGCTATTGCTATCATGTTTACCTCTAGCGTCTGGGCCGCTTGTGCGAAGAACTATCAGAGCTTTTTGGCCAGTCGAATCGTAAGTGGATTTGGGATGGCGCCGTATGAGGTTTTGGTGCAATGTACTGTGGGCGATCTGTACTTTGTACATCAGAGGGCGACGAGGATCGCGGTTTGGAACTTGTTCTTACTTTGTGGAATCACGGGCGGTAGTTTGGTGGGTGGTTATATCATCGAGGTAAGCTCTCTACCTTAATAGGGGGTTGTCTCCGCGCTAACAAGAATGGCAGGATCTCGGTTGGAAATGGACGTTTTGGATTTGTGCAATATTCTTCGGAATCTTCATCTTCCTCGTTGTATTCTTCGTCCCAGAAACAGCATACAACCGAGTGGTGCCTGCTGAACGAGTCGTCGACACTCACCTCTCAGCCACAGATGAAGAAAAACAAGAAGCTTCCGTCGACCATGAAGAGATGCCCTCCCCAACCTCATCACAAGCACCAGTACCGCCAACATCCACCCTAGATCCCAAAACTCCATACGTGCAAACCCTCCGCTTCACGACCGGTAACCACTACAGCAGCGCCCCCTTCTGGAAAATCCTCCTCCGCCCCTTCGTCATCCTCTTCTACCCCGCCGTCGCCTGGGCCTTTTTAATCTACGGCGTAACCCTAACCTGGATCGTCGTGTTCTCCGTGGTAAACGCCTCCATATTCACCGCACCACCCTACAGCTTCACCGTCTCGCAAGTCGGACTCATCTCCCTCTCCCCTTTCATCCTCACCATCGTCGGCCAAGTCATCTCCGGCCCCTTGAACGATTGGTTGTGTCTCTACTTTGCCAAGCGTAACAGGGGGGTCTATGAGCCGGAGTTTAGGTTGGTGCTTATGGTGCCGGTGTTTGTGCTGGGGGTGGTGGGGTTCTTTGGGTTTGGGGCAACCGTAGAGAACAAGACGCATTGGATGGGGCCAGTGCTGACGTTTGGGTTGGCGAATATGAGCATGGCATTCGCCGGCGGGTGTACGTTTGGGTATGTCATTGATAGTTATGAGGATTTGAGTGAGGAAGGTGAGTTTTCCCCCCTTACACATTTCTCCATTTAAGCGCTTTGTTGCTAATATTGTGGGGTAGCTTTTGTGGCGATTAATGCGCGTAATTTACTCACTTTCGGACTTACGTACTTTGTGAATGATTGGTTGGAGAAGGATGGGCCGTTGAAGGTATTTAATGTGCTGGGTGGGACGTTTGTTGCTGTTACAGCATTGACGATTCCGCTATGGGTGTTTGGGAAGAGGTTGAGGGGTTTGATTGCACGAAATGAGTTTTTGACGGGTTTTATGAAGAATTGAGAAGAATGATGCATTGGGAAGAGAAATAGGTACTCCTACGGGCTTTATTGTTTAGAAACATATGCCAGTTATATTATTTAGCTAAATTCTACGCGCAATTGGTAATATCACTTCGCTAACTGCCGCCTAAACTCGCCTCCGATGACTAAATGGTAACCTCTCATACAACCTCTGCCACAAAATCCAGAACAGCACTGTGAGAAAAGTGACAGGGATTGACACTACCCAATATATCCAGAATTTGTCGGAGACCGTCCACTTCTGTGGCTTTCCGTCACTTGCGGGGGAGAAGTTGAAGAAGCTTGTGCTGAATATTGCCTAGTAGGGGATTTGGTTAAGCGAACTTGAAGGGGCAGGGAAGTGGAAGATGGAGAAGGGAAAGACGATTGAGGGAAACAGTTGAGGGGAGGGGTAGGGGGACTAACGCAAATGAAAGTTCCGGGGAGGAAAATTAGGCCGAGGATGGAGATTGTTTTCATAGCTGCGCTATCGGTCTTTGCTGCTTCGTTGATACCGACGGCGACGCGGCTGTCGTGTTGAGCTACTATGTTGAAGGCCTGGAACTTGATTAGTAAACCATTGATGCGATATTTTTGCAAATCTAGAAACAAGGTTCTGTTTTAATTGACATACCAAAGTTGTCTCATTGCGAAGTCTCTCCTCCAGAGCTTTTGACCTTAAATGCAGACTCTTTAACAACACCATCTGCGAACGCAAAGATCGTCTTGTTTGCTTAGACTTGGTAATGATCTCTTTAGGAAGTGATTCGTTCTCATCGAAGAAGATCTGATGTTCCCCTGTGAGACTTGTCATCGTCTCGATCGCCATGCCTAATGTCTCCGTGCAGTGGATGGTGTGGCGTGCGAGCTCGTGGATTTTGATGTAGTCTGGTCGTGGGTCGTCGGCTGAAGCACGATTCTGAAATCCATTAAGCACTACCTCTGACATTCAAATTCAAGGCATCTTACCAGCTCCAAAGCTCTAACAAGATCTCGCCAGGCCCATAAGTTCTTGTCGTACAGTGTAATGACACTCTGAATAGTCGTGGTATGGAACCAGAAGGGATCTTCTACAGAGAAGTGCTCGAGGCCTGTTATCGACTTCTGTAAACATTCGGGTAGGCCGAAGCATAGAACAACGAGTTTCTTGAGAGGGGTCCAAGATGTGAAGTAGCCGAACTTGTGCCATTTGTAGGCTGCGTTGCTGTGCTCTGGTGCAAATGGTTTAGGTGTAACTGGCTCTTTGATCAGGAAGCGGAAGTGTGAGTCTATAGGGGTTAGTATCTCTGATAATCCGGCTTTTGAATTTGGTCATACTAAAGGACTGTAATTCACCAACATGATCCCGAGTGTCTTGACAACCAAAATATCCACTGGAGTCGTGTGCGACGGAGCTCCAGAATACATCTGGTATTTTAAATAGGGCAGACAGCTTCTCCAACGGCCTCAGATTGACAATTTCTGCTACTTCTGGTAGGAATCTGATTTCCATTAGCCAGTTCATCTGACAATTTCATAGAGCTGGCTACACAATCAGGATACTTGGCATTGCTTCTTCAGCCTGGTTTTCTGTTATTATGAGGCATTTACAATTAATAGAAAAGTGGTTACCATTTTGTAGAGTTCTCGCATGGACATATGGCCAGTACTTCCGATGCCATTATCTAATAATCATCAGAGTGAGAATTCGAGAGCTTTCTTGTGGATAGAATATCCGCACCTTGACAGATGAACTCGTGGGTTACCTCGTATTGGGCCGCATCGTTGTTATCTGCGATTGGATCTGACCCCTTGTTCTCTGTAAATGGCATGCTTAACCTTACTCAAAGGGATTCGAAATTCTACACGAAGAATTCTTGATAGAAATACTTTGCCACTTACTAGTCTGCCTCGCTGGTGGTTGGTATTATTGTAGAAGTCACGTAAAAAACATGTACTCCAATATACGTCTGTACAGCCTAACTACCTAGCCGCCTACGTACATGCGGACTAGGTTCCGTACCCGCCCGCCCTCCACTCCGCCCTTAGCGAGGCGACCTACGGGTGTTTCATAAGGAGCAAAGGGGTACATCACAAATGTGGTGTCCTCCGTAGCAGTGGTTCTTAAGACTAAAGTTTATAAGATAAGAATCTTTCTAGCCCCAAAAAAATGACACAAAAAAGGTTCCCAGTTCCTACCTATGTATCCATCGCCCAGAGATGTTAGATTTCAAGTGCCACATTTGAAATGTAGCGACTCCGCCGGAAATCCTACGTTGCACCACTGCATGCTGACACGACAATATTAGTTCCTCCAATCAGAACCGCTGGTAAGGATATCAATCAAGCGATATCAGCTCGATGGTATGCTACTCGAGTACAACAGCCTATCATCATCTCGCCAGCCGTCTCAGGAACCCCTCTCTTAGGGTTCCCTTCCTGTGGCCACAGGAAACAGGCCAAGATGTTGGCCTGCAGGATTTGTATGCCTGGAACGACATCGTGTGTAATTGGTGGTGAGCGGAATAATGAACTTCACAGACTCGCCACGCCGAGTTTTGAAGTTTTGGGATATTCGGTGTCATCGCTTTTGTGTTATTTGTTTCGGTGTTCTCGAACTCCTCGGTGAGTGAAAGCATCTTACCACAGCAGGCTGACTCACTAGCGAAGTGTATTGGGCCTGCCAATAATTGATTGGTTGAGACATAAGTCACGAGGAAATTGGCCTGATGCAACATCCTTCGCTTACATAATTCTAAGGAAACACTCTAGCGGTGGTTCAGAAATTGAGCAAACTTTCGCGGAGACTATGTAATTCTTGGGGGTATTCGGTCTCGTTTACATTAAGATTATCCACTTAAGTTGCAAGTAGATTTGTGGGAAGTATTGGGTTTATCTTAGAATGTCAAAGGATGGTTTCATATTCAGCTCTGCTATTGTGAAGAAAGTGACTATAGTGCTACTCACAGTTGCAAGAACTTATAGCACAACTATAGCCGGATACTTATTTATAGTATTGTCGCCTCTACTAGGATTAGTTTAAATTCAATTATAGTATAAGTTTCCAACATTATAAAACATTCTATCCCTTATATTATTAAATAACAAGAGGTTTACTTAAGTTATATAGGTTTAACGTCGGTGGGTTCCGGTTTTCGTGGGTTTATATATAAATTCGCTTAATTTTGGTACTACCTAGCTTCAAACCGTTGCACTAAAACAAATAGTAGGAAACCTCACATTCTCTTATAGAAGACTAACTCAAAAATGGTCTTATTAGTTCATACCAAACTTATGACAGGGTGTTAAAATATAAAATCTCAAAGTCGTAAAGTAATGCTCTAGGGGGGTTTTGGTGTAAAAGGCGCATGGGCCAAAACATATCCTATAGTACTGTAGGTCAAAAGTCTACGTACACACTCCTGAATCTCCTAGATATTATAACATAATCTACTAGAATGTTCTTGAATTTGTAGAAGCATGTGCTTAAGACAAACTACGTGATTATTCGTCAGGACAAGGGGTCTAAATGCCCTAGATAGGATAGGAGAATGATTTGAATTTCCCTTCCTTAGATAAGATACTTGGCGAGATCCTCGGACAGTGTCTAGGTTTACATAGACTATTGGTCCACGCGGCTATCATGCTCTTCCATAAGAGCTGCCTCCTATTTGAGTTACACTTCCCCCAACGACGTTGTTACCTGAGAAAATAGAGCCTCCAGGCACGATATGGTCTCCGTAAATAGCTGGCGATCCTAGAAGTAAATTACTCAGAGTTGCTTGAGACAGATGTTTTAATGCTTACCGTCGTTCGTAGCATTGACTATGGGGCGTTCTCTTTGTACCTCAGAAGGTGGGAGAAACCCAATCAACTCCTTTGCGTATGCAGCTGCCACAGCAGCAGCATACTCTTGCCATTAGTCGTTCTTATGTACATCGCAGTAGTCACAGATGCCCCTTATGACTAGACAAGGAAAAGTATCCATGAAGCCGGCAGCTTCCATTTCGAAACACAGTACGCTCCCTGCTTGTTGACTTATCAAGTCCCGTTTCATTCCATCCTTCATGACTTGATTCCCCGACGCGATCAGCCCGTAGTGAACGACCGGGTGGTTGTGCTCTCTCGGCCGTCGGTTGACGACTTTAGGCGTATCTAGGTTTAGACCGAATAAAATATATTTTCTCCGGTCCGAGAAGCCATACTTTAGTTTCATTTTCGGTCGTTTCGAAATCATGTCCTCTATTATCTCAGCAATCTGATTCTCCCGTGTTTCGTGTTCAGACCTGAGATTAGAAACAGCAGCCATGAGGATTCTCGGTGGCTTGTCCAGTGATCCTATCCTGTTAAATTCTCCACGCTCCTCCGATTCCAACCATCAATCCCATTTTCAAGGAAGGGAATGTCCTATAAAGGTCTTTTACAATGCTAGCAGCCGATACGATTCCCATTTGTCGGTCTGGGAGGCAGGCAATAACGATATCGTTGCCATTGATCGAACCAAATGTATAATTATTCTCATCTCCACCCTGGGCCTTCAATGGAGGATGTCTGAAGTCTAACATCTCTTTTGTAACTGCCAACTCTTTGTACAAGGCGCAAATCCATCCGAGGCTATAGTCGCCGTACGAGAGAGATGACATTGCGTCACGACAGGTACAATACCCCCGAGTAATATTGCTGGAGGGTGTATAAGAAGGGAAGTGGAAGTGAATTGA
This sequence comes from Amylocarpus encephaloides, assembly GCA_019669835.1. Lineage (NCBI taxonomy): Eukaryota > Fungi > Ascomycota > Leotiomycetes > Helotiales > Amylocarpus > Amylocarpus encephaloides. The sequence goes on along the minus strand of MU251473.1, from coordinate 35,458 downwards.
GTTGAACAGAGGAATATTTAGACCTTTGAATGGAACTCGTGGTTAGGTAAAGCGTAAAGTATTTTCATGTACCCTTATCGACAAGGCTGCTGAAGATACTTCCTCGTTGTCACGGATCAGAGGCGGAATGTGGCTGCATATTGTGTTGCCTCATTTGGCATGATGCATATTGCGACCCTTTTCAGGCAGATGAGACTGCACCTCTTCAGCTCTACATCACGAACAAAATGAACTAAAATGAACTACAGAGGTCTACCTTCTTGCAGAGTCTGGTTTAGCTTCTCATCTAACTCAACTGCTCCCTTCAGATTCAACATAACCACTCAGTGCAAAGCACCTTCATGAACACGTAAACTGGGGGATAAACCTCACCCAAGACTCTCGCATGGTGCCCGTCTCTCGAGGCCCAGTCTTCTCGGGGCAAAACACGGCAACCGAAAACGGCCGTGTATTTCAGGTTGGACGGGATTATCATGGTATGCATATCATGATGGACAGTCTATATTTGACATCAATGCTGATTTCCCGGCAGCTCATGGATCCCTGCGAGACGAGACAAAGGAAGTTTTGAAGTGGTTCCCAAATACGGACTTCAGAAAGACGTACCATGAAATCTTGGAAAAGAGGTGCGAAGGAACAGCAGAATGGGTATTCGACATGAAAGAGTTCCAAACCTGGTACCGATCAGATATATCGAGCCTGCTCTGGTGCTGGGGAGCCCGTGGGTCTCAAACTTCTCGTAGGGATAATTTAACTAAGAAAACAGCCGGCGCTGGAAAGTCTGTGTTGGCGTAAGTTCTCAGAATTCTTGTAGAAATTAGTCACTAAAGAGATATCAGCGCTGCCGTCCTCAAATACATAGAGACCTTCCTGAATTTGAAAGAGCGAGTTGGCGTCTGTTACTGCTTCTTCAAATACAACGAAACGGATGTACAACGACCCACGATGATCCTCGGCTCCTTCATCAAGCAACTTTGCCGCAACATGACTTTAGTACCTCAACACCTTAAAGACTTTTTCAACGAATTTGATCGAAATGGAGATACTCCCTTGGAATCGGATTTTTAGACCCGGATCAAGAAGCTCGCATATGAATCATTTGACAGCATATACATCCTCGTTGACGCCCTGGATGAATATAACAGCAAGGAACGGCAAAAAATCATGGACGTCTTCTTCAAGATCATCGATAACATACCAAAGGCGAAGATCTTGATAAAAAGCAGAAGGGAAGTTGATATAGCGGTAAGGTTCACACGAGAAAGAATCCCTATTGTTGAAATGCAAGCCGACATCATTGGCGAAGATATAAAGCGCTATGTGAGCAAGAAAAGCGAGGAGCTCACTATTTGTGACGAAGAATTACGGAAAGAGGTAGTGACTACCTTGGCCGAAAAGTCAAATGGCATGTCAGTAGAGCTGTTAGGTCCCATCTCCTGCGTTTTTCTTGCTTAATATTTGAAATCAGGTTCCTATGGGTCAAATTCCAAATTACGGGCCTGCTTAAGAAGAAACGCGCGTTCGAAATCAAAAAAGCGCTTTCGCATCTCCCGAAAGGTCTTAAGGAAACCTACGATCGTATCATGGAACAGATTGATGGCCAAGAAGATGACGCACTAAAGCAATTAGCAAAATCCACTTTACTTTGGGTTTTATATGCAGCACAACCCTTAACAATAGAGGAACTACAAGACGCCGTATCCATCGGCGAAGAGTGCGCTACACGAGAGCACTTGATGGACCGGAGATGCTCTAGAGATACAATTCTTATATCTTGCTCTAATCTAATCAGAGTTAAGGACAACGATAAAGCCGTAGAGTTAATCCACTTCTCAGTACAGGAATATCTGACTGACTCCACTTCCCCGCCCTCTCATGGTATTCGTGGTAGCACCGCTGATCCAGAAGTTGGATACAATCAGCTTTCAATCGACAGTCTCCGATATCTCAATTTATTACCCCATACCCGTTTCCTTGGTTATAGCCCTTGGCAGCGAGAGCCCAGTTTTGTTTTCCATGTCGCCTACTTCTTCGATGTTTATACATCCAACTTCCAAGATGTAGTCCAAGAAGTTATTGATGCCTTAAGCACATTCATCAGCGGAGAAAGGCAGGCTTTATTATACAATTTACTCCGGCTACGAAGTTATAGAAACAAGAAACATGATTTTACAACTGCTGACTTTACGTCTCGCGAACCTACAAAGGCCAGCTTTCAGGACCTGTTGTACGCAACTAGACTTTACACCCTCCAACACTTATTGCCCCAACGCAAACGACTTCATACAATTCCCGAGAATGCACTACACCTTTCCGCTAGTTACGGAAACATCAATGCAGTCATAGACTTGATAGGCAAACATTATTCGGCCTCTAAATTAGATGAAAATGGAGTGCCGCCATTGTACTACGCTTGTGAAGGAGGACATTTCGATATTACAACCCAGCTTGTCAGTCAACACGCTGATGTCAATGTCGAAGGTGGTGAATATAGCTATCCCCTATTAGTAGCAACCAGGAATAACCACCCAAGAATTGTGGGGCATCTGTTAGATGAAGGTGCCCATATTAACTTAAGGGACAATATGCTTGGTACTGCGCTATGTATAGCGGCGCGGCATGACAATCGTTCTATAGCCGAGTTGCTCCTTGAAAGAGGAGCCGACGTCAATGCTCAGGGGGGGGATATGGCAATGCTCTACAAGCAGCATCCTCCATTGGAAGCGTATCAATAGTAGAATTACTGCTAGCTATGGGTGCAGCTGCCAATGCAAGAGGAGGAATTCATGGCAGTGCATTGGAACTAGCTCTTCGGGAAAGGAATACCGAAATTGTACAGTTACTCTTGAAGCATGGCGCAGTTCATCCGGAGGGAGAGGAGGGTCTGAAAGCCGCAATTGCACAAATGGAGGCAATCATTGCCGAATTCAAAGCATAGAAGAGCCAACACCAACTCGCCTAATTCAAGGTCTACCACACATCAACTTCCACCTCTTCCGAACACCAACAATTCTCACGGCACGAAGATCAACCACCCTCTCCTCCCCAAACCACCTCCACCCCCTCCGCGAGAGACAAGCAAACCTCCCCTCCTCCACAATCAAGAGACGACCAAGTGCCCACCCCTCATCCATAAATACCACGACGAAAGCCCCCATCTGCTCGCCTTCCGCCTCCCACCCTCACACATATCCACACCCACAAGCACTCCTCCCATTTCCCTCCCACCCACGATATCACTCCACCCTCGCCGCCAGACTATGCTTCACCAACGACTTGCCCAAGGCGGGAAAGACCGAGCGTGTCAGGAGGACGAGAGATACAACATCTCAGGCAAGCACGGCTCATGGCTCAAGTCCATAGGGGTTTCTTCCGCGCCGCTTTCGGCGAACCGGGTTCTCCGCGAGTGATTTCAAAGGTGAAAATAGCCGCCAACAATAGCAGATCAGATTTGAAAAATACCCACAGCACGCCCTCGACAAGCGCAAATACATTTCCTTTTTATATAATTCCCTATCTACCTCATAGTATCCCTCGACAAGCGCAAATACATTTCCTTTTTTACATAATTCCCTATAGTATCCCTCGACAAGCGCAAATACATTTCCTTTTTTATATAATTCCCTATCTACCTCATCGCATCCCTCTCCTTCCCTCTCAATCAGGTACCCCTCCCCCAAACACCCCCCTCAACAGCCTCCTGGACAAACTCCTCCAGCTTCCTCGGCTTCCGTCCCGTAATCCGCTCCACACAATCATTCATCCTCTCCTCCTTCCCCTCCTTAATGAAAGTGTCAAGCTGCGCGAGCATATCCGCGTAATCAACGGGCATACCGGCGCTTTTCATGCCGTTCGCGAGGTCCTGTTCCGAGATTTTGATGTGGGTTATATGGCGGCCGAGATGGCGGGAGATAAGTGATGCGGCCTAAAACGCCGGGGTACATTAGCAAGGTGGAATGGGGGCATGGGGGAGGGAGAAACTGACTTCATCATAAGTAAAGAGCTCTGGTCCGAGGATTAGGTGGTCGGTGTTATGCGGTTTCCCATTGGTGAGGGCGTGGAACGCTACAGCTGCGATATCATTTGCCGATACGAAGGGTAGTTTGCCGTCGCCAGTTGCTGTGATGATTTGGGAGGCGCCGCAAATTGTAGGGAGATGTTGTTGTTCGGAGAAATTCTCTAGGAAGATTTTTAGTTGCGAGGAAGTGTATCATGTGATAGAATAGAACGAGGCGATGGTCTCTCAGGGGCTTCTGCCGACAGCAGGTGGTTCTCGACTCGAGGAATATGGATTCAGGCACATACCCATGAACCAAGTTGGTCTCAAAATCGCATACTCAACCCCTAATCCCTCGATATATCCACTAACTTGGCTCATCGCCGGTCCATCACCAACCCCAATGATACTTGCACTCAATAGCACAAATCGATTGACACCACTCTTTCTCGCAACCCCAACGAACTTCTGCACCAGTGGTAATCCCTCCAAGACCGGAGGTGCAACAATGAAGATTGCTAAAATCTTGCTACCCGAAAATGGAATTCCGTATGTACTTTCGTCAAACCAGTCGAACTTTACTCCTGAGCAGTTTGGACATGGCGATACTGCTTTGCTGGATCGAGATGCTTGGATGGTGGCGTAATTGGCCTTTGAAAGAAGTGGAGCAATTCTAGATGAGACTTTCCCGGTGCCTCCTAGGAGTAGAATCGTGCCTTTTGTTGATGTCGAGGACATGGTTAGTGACTTGTGGCAAAGCCAGGTATTTCTTGTCAATTTCTCGAGTGTCTTTGGACAATGACCTCGTTGTCTTCGTTTTTCGCAATGGTATCCTTCAATTGGGATTGTCTCGATAGACAGCAAATGATTAGCTTTATTACGAAGAGATGCTAGGTTTGCTCCTCGGTCTTAAGTCCGGAATGCTTAGCTGACATAAACTCGGCGTCCTGCAAGGTGGTTGGTGCTTGCCGGACATAAGCTAGTCATCCCCGATGGTGTTCAGAAGAGCTGCGATGGCGTCCATTCGTGCACAAAGTTTACGTGAAATGGCGTCTATCTCCACACGAAATTGTTGGAAGTCATACAGTACTCCCCCCCCCCCCTACTTAAATGTAACTGGCCAGGCTGGCACAGACAGAATATGATAGCAAGTTGGCACGTGCAGCCCTGGAGCAGTTACATTTAATTAGGGGAGGAAGAGTATCAAGCCAGGATGAACCTGTTGCAATAGACTATTCAGCTTTGAGCCCAAAGAATTCCAAATTTGGAGTCAAACATACACCTGAATGCCCATTTGGCTTTGTACCTGTCTCCAGTCGTATTTTGCAGCGTATTGATGTTGCCGTTTCCACAGGACTTCCAGTAATTCGAGGGCTCGATCAGCATGCTATACATCATTAGCGATGAAGACACGCCGTGAGAAGGGCACCCACATAAATACTAACGCTAGTATCGGCTTTCAACTTCCGTCGAATCAAGTCTTCTGCGAGGACATCATTGAATATCGCGACGCCAGCCATGAATAGGCCCCAATACAGTCCCATTTCGAGTCCATAACCCTCTGGCGTTTCCTTTGCGATCTCTAAGATCTCATTGACTGCTTGGGTGACCTCATCGCTCTGCGGCTGAGAACCTAGAGGATCAAGAATGTGACGAAGATATATAATGCATCCGAGCATGCAAGATTTGGTGCTAGAAAATGCCTCCTCTTCTAGTGTCTCTGGGACTGTGAGTTTGCGATCCCTTTCCCTGGTCCTCCAGTCGTTGCTTTGGTCTCGCAATTCTGGGGGACATTGACTCCACCATGAACGTATATTTGTATGAATTTCCAATGCCTTCTGGGTAATACTCTCTGGGTTCTCTCTGGCCAGGTCGCTCATTGATTGGGATGATAGTTGCGAGAGGTTGGCCATGTAAACCATCAATTGATGAAAATGGTCCACCATGACTCCATTATCATCGTAATATGGCCAGCCAAGACGTTTTGAGTTCGTCTCTGGGTCGATTCCAAGCTCATCTTCAAGCCAGTAGTTGCCTTGAATTAAGGTTCCTCCTCCTGAAGATAATGATCCTGATACATCGAGTAGCGAGAAGAAGCGAGTTAAGTAATCGCTTGTCCTTGGTCCACCTCGATATAGAATTAGATCTCTTGCGCCTTGAAGATGCCCAAGCCATGACGAAGTTCCAGCAGAGTACGATATCTGTAAGGGTCAGACCAGAATTGGGATAATGTCGAATCAGCAACCACCATGTTGCGTGTGCAGCTCAGGAGCAGGAGGAAAGACCAGGAAAGAGGGGGGGACGAACATGGGATATTACCTCATAAACACAAAGGAGGAGGCAAGCTCCTAATGTAGAGTCCAATCGTGCAGTTGCAGGATCTGGTAGGCAGGCATTTAATTCTCTTAACGCTCTTGAATAATAATTCGCCGCCATCGTCGCATGTTGGCGCTGGCCTCTCGTGAGATGGGCCGCTGCTAGAGCTGCCATAGACATCATCAAGGCCGGAGAAGAGGTTGCAAGTGGTACTAGTTCCCCCTGGAACGGATTGACTTCGCTGTCATTTGGATAGGTTAGAAACCTACTGCAGAAAGTGACAAAGTGGTGGATGTATGTGATCATCAACTTGTCCACGCCAGGGAGCTCAACGGTAAAGTTTTGCCCTGATGGTCGACTGAGCTGTATCGCGGGTTGTTGGAACTTGGTAATAATGATAGTAGCTGAGGTTCCATCAAAGGACTGCGGGTGCTGTGAGGCTACAACTTGAAGATCATCGCTCCATGTGCATTCTCTCTGGAGCCTATGGCATCTACCGCAGGTGGGTTTCAACTCATCACACTTTACTTTGCGTTTCCGGCAAGTAAGACAGCCTTCAATATATTATTAGACAAGCTCACGATCATAAGGTTGGCGTCGCAGCTGCTCACCGGTTCTCGTCCGAGGGACCGGAGCCTTGACGCCCATACCTGGCGCCATACTCTCTCTCTCTCTCCACTCCCCCCTAGTAGGCGAAAAGACATTCGGTGCTCGTCATGTATCAGTGTGACGATGCTAATAATTGCTCATGGGCTGAGATCCACACATGTTGGTGAATGTCAAATTTCGACGTGATGTTGTTAAAGTTCAATGGGTCTAAGCACTACGGCACCTGTGACTTTCGGCATGGGTCTATCTCTAGCTCTCGTAAGGATATTACAAGATTTATGGAAACCTCAATAGAGCGAATAGAGTCCGCACAGAGACTTTGAAAAAGCGGGCTAAGGGGTCCGGATAATTCGGAAGCGGGGCCGATGTGTTTCTCAGCTCAATGATTCACCAATTAGTACGTGGCGTGGAAGGAAAATCCATCCATGGACGACAAGGGAAGCTCTCAGGTTGTAAGGGTTTGTTGGATCATATTCTCGAGGTCTGTTTGGCATGCATGGCATAGCTGCAACCTAACGAGTAAGTGATATGCTTGAATGATAAACCCACTTCTACTGTACCACACTTGGCCTTCAGCTGAAAATTGTCTGGATGTCTTGTCAATCAGCCGTCCCGTGTGATCGGTGTCGATTATGATAGCTCCTAAAAGGAAATAAAGTTCTTCTCCAGTACAATTGTACATAAACCCCTCGGCAACAGTGGTCGAATCCCTCCCTTGGCCACCCAGTGGGACCGACTTAACCTCATGGGCCTCCGACTGTAAGCTACCGAGGTAGTAGTACCAGATGGGATAGGGACACAATGGCAGAATCGTATACGGAATTGTATTCCGCCTTCAGGCAACTTTGGCGCAATAGTCTAGATTCTTATTTTAGATGCGCCCCTATATCTCTAGCCCATAAGCCAGAGCAAATCAAAGGTAGATCCGCGCTCCCTACTGAAGACCAAGCGTCCATGGATTCAGACATCGTATGATGCTCCTCCTTATGGTCATCCGAGCCTGAAGAACTACGAATTGTAGCCTACAACTTGTAGGGCTTCATTTAGAAATCTAGGTCCCCGAAAATACCCCAGGTAGTGATTCTCCAGCATCAAGCATCTTACTCGCTAAAGGTGGCTCGCAGGTTGATCTGGATTACACGCTGATGAGCGCATGCCAGGCTGCCAGCTTGCCATGGGTCGGTCGTCAATATGTGCAAGCAACTGAATGGAGAACTCGTGGCATTCGCATGTATGGCTCCGAAGCCTTACCAGACGGAGTTTGGTGTCGAGAGGACCCACCCCTGAGCCGCCTCTGTCTGACATGCGAGGCCCGAGGCGAAACCTAGTTCCAATCGTCGAATATTCCATACGAAGTACAGTAGTCGCCAATCATGAACCCTCCACATGGTAACCAATTATGAAGGCGTGGAATGATTCACAATTCTCTATCGAGATTTGCGGCCTCCTAAAAGGAACATCAGCTACCTACTCTAGGTAAACAAAAATTGGGTGGCGCCGGAATGGCCGGCACAACCCCGAACTGTCAAACAAATCCCCCCCGGTGGTGGCAAGATGAAGAGGAGAAGGCAGGAAAAAGGTATGTCTTTGCTAGGGGCGGTATATAGATAGATTTTGGACGAAACAAACAAGAACTCCTCTCTATGTGCAATTGCAACTCAAGACGAATGGCCCGGCTTCGTGTTAGGATCCAGCTTCCTCAAATCAGACGCCTCTCGAGCCAGGTAGGCTGTACACTCCTTCCGGCTCTTGTTTTCGCTGATGAAAAATATCATTACCCATGGAACAAGAATCAAAGCCGCCACAAAGGGGAACGCCGTCCACTGGTTGCCATTGGCATCAAGTATAGCACTACTGACAATCGGCCCTATCCATGCCGAACCCTTGGACACAATACCAAGTAGACTGAAGAACATGTACTCTCGTCCGCGAGGTACAAGCTCGGCCATGAAGGCCTGACCGTAAGAAAACTGTGCACCAAAACTGAATCCAAATTGGGCATTGAAGAACCAAAATTCCCACAGATTGTGGAATCCTACTTTCGTGGTCCATATGCCAATCATACCCCATAGGCTCACCAATAGGCAGCCAAATGTACTGCTCAACAACATTGTCTTCGTTCGAATTTTGAAATAGCTCTGAACATAGTAAGCGCCGAATACACCGATTGCCGCCGATCCACCCTGGACCATGATGAGATAGGTATTCTGTGTTGCCGAGAAGTTAACTACTTGTGTCTGTGCAATGGAGACAAGAGTAAGTGTTGTGGAGAGGCCATCTGCGAGCAGAAAGAAGGCGATCAGGTAGGCAAATGTCTGCTTCAGCGTCCAGACTTGCTTCGCAGCAAACCACGTCTGCTTAAAACCGAAGGTGAGGTAGTTGTCGCCTTTCGGAAGCGGGGGTCCTGGTCGTTTCTTTTCCCACAAAAACCAAGGAATAGCAAGGATTATCCAAAATCCAGTGCAGACGGCCACAGACACAGAGTATCCCCAATTATTCTTCTCCGTTGAGTCGTCTGCCCCGATTCCAAACAGCGCAGCCAGTGACAATGCACAGCATACAGTAAAGCCAATATTATTCCATCCATAACTGAGGTTCATGATCTTAGATCTTGCCATCGAGCAGCGACGTTCGTATTTCTCCTCGTCGATAGTTTTTCCAAGCAATTGCTCCCTTGCGAGACGCACTTCAGGTAGGTCGTGCGCAAGTTTCGGAAATATTGCATTAAAGAAAACGTAAGAAGCCCAGAAAGTAACGCCTATACAGAAGTATTAGAATGAATGGCAGAGTGTGGTTTGGGAGGGGAGCAACTTACTGCTTAAGATATATAATGCCATGGCAATCCTCCATTTCGCGGCGGTTGTCACGCCTAGAAACCCAAATTCAAAGCCCCAACAGAGCACTGAAAATGTGCGAACCACCCACGGGTTCCAATTACCAAAGTCTGCCAGACTCCCAACTCCTATGAATAGCAGGGCTTGGGACAGAAACGTCAGCCCAGTTGCAATCAAGACCACAGAGGCATATGCCTTCGTCTTGTCGCCGTCACCCCAAAATACATGGCAAGGCGCGGTTTCGTCGATATCGCAGGAAGAGCTGCCCAAGGGCAAGACGTTGGGATTGAAGGCGGCTTGGTAGATCAAATTCTGGAACAACAAATTCGAGCTAGGGACAAGTTAAGAGGTGGATCATGTCATGAGGGTGGGGACTTTAGGGAATACTATTGGAATGACCCAATGCCGTTGTTACCAGCATAGTAGGCATAATACGAGTAGACTTCTTTCTTGGTTGCTGGAGGTCCTTGAGGGACGTATTGGTCAAGATCTCGAATTTCGTGTGAGTTTCGATTTGCTTTTGAGGGACCTTCGGTAGAACTGGGTTCTCTAGGAGCAGCTACAGCAATCTCGTCAACATGATCCTTGCTACCATGGAGAGTGTGGTGGTTCTTGGACATGGCGCCGTTTGGAAAGGTCCTAGAGGGTTCGATAGAGTTTCCACTCACCCAAGTACTACTCAGTCTAGAATGTCGACCAGACAACAAGGCATTTTCGACGGGGCGCGAGCTCTACCTATAGTTTCGCCACCGTTTCTCGGCCTGCAAGTCTTTAACAACCAAAGCTACCTCCGTACTCGGTGAGGAATCATGAATTGCACCAAATGAACACGGCGGCCAGGGCCCCGGGGCGATGATCATTTGAACCGTGATGTGATAAGTTGGGAACCTAAACGGAAAAGACGGGTCCTGGCGAGGATCCACTAAGAGGCTTCCATGTCGAATCCCCTGGTTCCTCAAGGCCAAATGCGGCGGCATACCGACGGGAGATAGTCTCAGACAGATGACAAGAGGGGGGAAGAATGAAATGAAGTGGTCAACACTGATATATTGCCCCGCTTGTGGCTTATGGGAGTGAGATATGAACGCGGTTGTGCGGCGCTGCAGATTTAATGGTGGCCTGAGTGGTGGCCTGAATCCTCAGAGTCTGGCTTTCTACCTTCCCGCAACCCACTGCTTCGGTCGCGGGAAGCTAGAGGTCAGGTGAACAGAGGTCAGGTGAACAGAGGTCAGGTGAACAGAGGTCAGGTGAACACAGGTCAGGTGATTGTTCACGTGACCTGTCTACCCACTTCCTCTCAACTTCCTCTCACTCCTCTCCACCTCTTGTCCTCATCCCACTTTCATTTTCTAGCAATCCTCCACAGTAACCACTGGGAGATTCACGCTCGCTCGCTCACAAGTTTCCTTAAAGGGTCTACCTCCCTATCTTGCCGACTGCAACACTACCCTAGACATCTAGCTCCAATTTCATACGAGTACTCCGTACGCCAATACGAATGGCTTCACGCCCGGCGCCCGCATTCCCTTCTCTTATCTCCTACTTGCCACGAGTACAGTACTCCTCACAAGTTCACACTTCACCGCCGCCACCGCAGCTCAAGCTATATTGTTATTACCCTTGTTACTACGCAATTGTTTGGAGTGTTTTGTGCGAACCGCCCATGCCGTTCGCTGTCGCAGTCAAGTCGAAGCAGCTAAAATTACTCGCTTCCAAGGTCTGTGAAGAAGCAGCTCGCAATCCACTATAATCGTCTTCACTCTCTATCGCCTTCACTCTCTGTCGTCTTCAAGCTCTATCGTCTTTAGATCCACTCAACCATGTCCTCTGGAGGTGAAAGCTAGAAAGGACATCTACAACCCATGTCCATATTGGACAACAAAATATTTCCCCTTCTCAAGAGTCAAAATTGACCCGCGCTGCTATTGCCCAGGATCAATGGCAATGATGACGGCCTCAAATGATACTTCGTCCAACAATATCAGACCACCAAGTGTCTCTCTCCACCCATTTCGCCTCATTTTGACTCCCCATAGGGCTGCCGGCGAGCATGAGTGGCCCCTGAAGCCCCTCCCCCACGAAGTACTTTGAACATTGCGTAAGACGGACAAAACGATTTCGAGGTCATAGCATGACAAACACAAGAGAGAAAAGACACGTTTTTTGACTCGGTAAGCGCTGTCTTTCCTACCCAAAGTTAATCAAGCGAGCCCTGACGAAACTAGTTTTTTCTTCGTCCATCGCGTTCCTGAGGGTCCAGCTTCCTGGAAAGGTATTTTGCTGGTCCTATTCTTGGGCAATTTGAACGCACATGCAAGCCTTTGTAGACGTGTGAAGGCTTCACGAATCCATGATCATGGGGTTGACATGCCAGATTCACCGCCGTGGCTTCATGTGTCCGTCCGCCTTACTCGGTCAATGGCTCGGCCCACAGACACAAGAACTATCGAGTGTCAATGCCGACGGAGTCGAATGATAACCCTGCTGCATGTTGCCCACCACTTACGCCCACTGTCCACTGTAACGTCCACGAGCATGTCCCAATGCTCCATAGATCCACCGCTGAAGAAGTATTCATTTTCTGCCGCTCTCTCGACTTCTGTAACATTATCTCACTTATTCGTCTATCATGAACAAGAAGAACATCATTACTCTTTCTTTGCCAAATCGCCCGGTGCAATAACTCCCTAGACACTCCTCCCGGCCTAGGTGCTATGCCCTCGAAAGTCTCTCCTTACGTCATAGGAGTCGACGTGGGAGGTACCAATACCGATGCTGTGATCCTACAAGATGAAACCGTGCTGGCCTGGCATAAAACATCCACAACTATAGATATACAGCAAGGTGTAGAATGTGCCATTAAAGAAGTTGTCAAAAAGGCTGGCCTACCTCTAGGCGGGCGAGTATCTGCTGTAAAGATTGGAACGACAGTAAGTGATGTCCACTACACTGATGTTTGTCATTTCCACAAGTTCATATTCTTCTTCATTCAACAGGGAGTAATCGCTAGCTATACAATGTTGACCGTAAATAGCAATTTCTCAATGCGGTCTTAGAACAAGACTCGAGTAAATTAGACAAAGTCGCAGTGATAAGATTGTGTGGTTCTTATTCAAGATGCACACCCCCCTTTCTTGACTTCCCCCCTTCACTACGGTCTTTGGTGGAGGGCAATTATGGCTATGTGGATGGCGGCTATCAAGGTGAGTTATCAGGTGCTTTTTTGACGTTGCACGCAGCAGTTGTACCCTCCTCCTCCTCCTCCCCCTCGCCAGAGTAATAAAGCACAATGTCCGGAGCGGAGTAGTCTGGCAGATTGTCATTGTCAAGACCTCCGGAATATAGAAACTGACAGGCATACAGTCGACGCTACTCCTATTGCCACATTGAATGGGGATCAACTAAGAGCGCAAGCCGAGATTATCAAAGCTAAATCCATAAAGAGCATTGTGGTTATAGGCGTTTATTCTCCCTCGAACCCAACACAAGAGGAAGAGGCAAGGTCAATACTCGCTTCGCTACTTGGCGACGACTACGATATATCCTGCTCCCATGAAATTGGCAGATTGGGGTTTCTTGAGCGCGAAAATGCAAGTATACTCAACGCCAGCCTCCGTCGCTTCGCACAACACGTAATTGCAGGATTCTACGAGGCCGTCGAGTCTCTAGATGGTTGCGGTCTGTATATCACATTGAATGACGGAACCATGAGCAAGGCCTCAGCAGCAGCGGAGTATCCTATTCGTTGTTTTGCATCCGGACCGACGAATAGCGCTAGAGGAGCAGCATTGTTGGCGAGGTCTTTTGTGAATGATGTCAACGACAATAGAGAGGTGCTGATAATTGATGTTGGAGGGTAAGAGTTCTAATGACAATTTACGTTCCCATGGAATTAACCCTTTGCAGTACCACCACTGACATCTGCGCTTTGCTAAAGACGGGCTACCCGAGACAGTCGGCTGCGTTCGTGAAGATTGCTGGGGTCCGAACAAATTTCAGCATACCAGATGTCCATAGTATTGCCCTAGGAGGGGGTTCCCTTGTCCGTGCCAAAAAGTTTCGCACCTCGATCGGACCGGATTCCCTCGGGGCGATGTTAGATAAGGGGGGTATCGCGTTCGGTGGCACCGTTCTAACAGTAGATATACCCTCGAAAAAACATATCATTGTTGTACGCTTACCAGAACTCATTAGGCAACAGACTTGGTCCTTTCCAACAACTATACCGATGCTACAATCACCCCAGATATGAAATGCTCTGGTTTGAGTGAGATTACCCGAGTTCTGGAGGAGGCGATTGATAAAGTCAAAACGAGACAAGGCGATGCTAGGATCATTCTTGTCGGCGGCGGGAGCATTATAGTTCGCGATCGTATAGCTGGCGTTGGGGAGATCGTCCGTCCTGAGTACTGTGAGGTAGCCAATGCTGTTGGTGCTGCGGTATGTACCCCCGAGTCTCGTCCCAGAGACTCCGCTGACACCATAAAGATGGGGAAGATTAGCGGATCTATCGACAGAACTGTGGTGCCGCAAGCAGGCCATGTCAACGATGAGATTTCCAAATCTACATCAATGGCAATAGAGAAGTGCGTTGCCGCGGGCGGCGACAAGAACACAATCGAGATCGTCGAGGTCGATGTGGTTCCAGTGTCGTATGTAAAAAACGGTGCTGCTAGAATACTTGTCCGAGTGGTCGCAGATTTGACGGACCATAAAGAGGAGCAAGGTGCGAGCAGCGCAGCTTTCAACCAACAAATACTGCGGAAACGCAGTTTTACTAAAAGTTCTCTGCTCGACGGCTTTCGAGAAATCTCCAAAGGCAGTTCCTACGCTCCCACTAGGCGAGCCAACATCCAAACATATCGTCCTAGGATTGAAGGAGATCTATGGTATCTTTCAGAACTTGATCTTCAATTTTTACAAGATGGTGCCGGCGTTCTAAGCGTTGGGAGTTGTGGGGAGCCGTACTCAGCATATCTTACTTGTTTGATGGCACTTCGAAACGGCGAAGATATTACCATTAGGCGACAGAGCACATTATCTGACGACGCAGTGATCCTCGTAGCTGGGATGATGGTGAGCAATAGCAGACTATTACCTCGATTACCCGTTTCTCTAACATATCGTAGGGCTCTCCTAGTGTCTATTTAGAAAGAATACCAGGACGCAACGAGTACAGCCCCCTCCCCCCCCCAATCTCCGATTGTCAATTTTCATACTGATAAGCCATAGAGTCACAGATGCCATGAAAGGCATACTAGAAGCTACGGGTCTAGATACTTTCGACGCCGTCATTCCAAATGAAATCGGAGGCTTGAACGCATTTGAAGCAATCCTTGCAGCTCGACATTTCAGTAAGAGCACCTTGGACACCGATCTTGTCGCGCGGGCTTATCCAATGGTATGGCAAACTGTTCGGTGCCTAAAAGATGTGCCAATAGCACCTGCATGTGTAGCCAATGGTGCAGGGAAACTCGAGGTATGCAGATAAGCATGCTCGGAATCCAATGTTTGACTGACAAATTCTAGCTCTTCAAAAAGGTGAAAGACAATCTTGAAGCAGAAGATTTAATGCGAGAGGCGTGCACAAATCAGGGTTCTCTCTCAGGGATGTGTATCAATCCCCTCAGAGGGTTGGAAGCGAAGACACTACCACGCAATAGTTTCTCTCATGGTCAGTCCAATTGCTATCCGAATCCTACCGAATCCTACAACTTGACCAAGATATTGACATTCCTACAGCCTGGACAATCGGCCGCACAATAGCACTCGCCCGTTTCCTCAAGCAGGATCCCATCACCAATCTTCTCGCCTCAGAAAATGGCGTGTTGCTCTTCACAGGCAAAATCATATCCGTAACGCGCAATGTGGCCGAGGGCTTCACTAGAGGCACTGTCTTGCTCGAATCTCATTCCGAAATCAACCAGGCGGTTGCTTCCAGCGGGACGAACGAGAGTCTTGTGATTGATTTCGAGAACGAGAATCTTTGTGCTGTGCTGAAGAAAGATGAACAGCCTGATCAAGTTTTGGCGGTCTGTCCGGATTTGATTACGGTACGTATCGGCAACATCTAGTCCTACAGAAAGTAGCAATGTGTCAACTGGCGGTGCTGACAACTAAAATAGGTACTAGACCAAGCGAACGGTGCACCATTAGGAATCTCAGACTATAAATACGGACTGCGAGTCAGCGTTATCGCTTTACGAGCACCTCCCGTCTGGACCACCGAGAAGGGACTTGCGGTTGGAGGGCCGAAAGCATTCGGGTATGTTAATCTTCACTATAATCTCACGCCCCCTTTAAACTCCATTCGTTCCTCAAGAGAATCTATTCCCAGAAGGGGCATTTAGGATGACGCTATATGTACTCATCACCCCCCAGACTCGATTTCGACTACCAAGCCGTCCACTCTACCTCCCACGTCGCCTACGAAGACCCCAAAAGCGTTTGGGATATATTTAGTAAAGGATTCTAGATTCACCATGCTGGGAAGGCATTGCATGTTTTACGATATGTGACGAGAATTTATGAAGCAGCATGAAGATAAGCGTTTAGCGTTGTCCTGCATAGAAGAAATTTTCTTCCTGTACACTAGTATCATCCACACCTGCTCACTTTTATGGGTTGAAAGAGAGGGTTATTGTTATCATTGAACAAGGAAGTTTGATTTACCCGGGGACATTTTCACGGTACCTTAACAATCAAACACTCCGACCTAGACCATATTACATTTAGCCCTCGTCTACAGCATACTAGAAGGCGACTTACGTCTTAATGAGATAACCCCCCCCCCCCCGCATGCTAAATAAAGCACTTCCCTCTTACAACAAAATGTCAACTTCGAACCCATCACTCTTATCCATCCCCCGCCCCCCATCCACCATATCCATATCTTCGGCGACGATCGCCGAAAACAACCCCACAGCAACCATTTCTCCTCTCGAAGCGAAACCTCCCCCGGCGGTCACCAAGGCAATACTCCGTACAATATTCCGTACCCGCTCTAAACCACTGCCCATCACTCTCGCAGCGCCTCAATCCACCATGGCCACGAACCCCGCCGTTGTCGCATAGCTCCCCCATCACCACCACCACCACCACCTCGCAAGCCCAGCAAGACGCCGTCCCCTTGCCGACCCGCTGCATATACAAGCAAGACCACTGGCCAGGCCGCTTATCGAGGAACGAACCCCAGCGCCAGACCGAGCCTCCCTCGTTAATCAACCCCCGCGCAGCCCCTCCCCCCTCCCCCTCGTCCTAGAAAAGTATTCCCCCGGGCCACGGCGGCGTGGGAGGAACATTTGAAATCCCTTGTTTATTTCTCGGGGCGAGGTCAGGGGAGCATTTGCTCCACATACGGAGTACTCGCTCGACTTACTTTGAGGCATAGGGACGTCTTTGAAAGCCGCGACACCTTATATCTTAATAACAGATTTACCGAGAGCAATAAAACTCGTAGAACAAGGAAAGAACAACCTACCATCATAGACAGAGCACGGAACATGCATCTTAATACATAGACATTTTGATTCTCCATTCTATTGAATTTCGCTTTTTTTCTTGATCGATTGAAGAAGGCAGGCACCACACACAAATAATCATCATACAAGGACAACCCTTTATATCCCAAGCTCCCTCAGAAGCCACCGCACAACCCATCAACGCCCAGCCACGGAATAAAGAGGTTATATCCATATAAAGTTTCCTAAAATCCAAACATTTCTCATCCGTCCATGCATCCACCTCCCCGTCGCAAATCGTACCCATACATCCCCTACCACTGCTTACTAGACACATCATCTTAATGTCCTTGTTGGCTGGGCTGACTAGCCGCCAACACTTTCTGCATAGCCTCGATATCTGCAATTGTCTCGTTAAATACCTCCACCAATCGACCCGCAACAATATTACGGTTCCACTCCCCACGCATGTCCCAAATGACATTCATCAATTCTCGATTGATTTGTTCCAACTGTTCGACGCCGAATCCAGAGCTGCCCGAGACGAGTCGGTTCAACAAGGTCTCGCCGAAGTAAGAGTCATGCATGAACTCATTCTGGGAAGAGAATTGGGAGGACGAGGCGATCTCTTCAAATGGCGGATCGTTGAGGATGTTGGCAAAACCAGTTGGCTTCGAGGTCGAGCCTGATCGAGCCGGGATTTTGAAAGGTGGCGGGGCAGATGTTTGGCTCTGTGAAAATTGACTGCCTGTGCTAGGGGTGTTCTGCGATTGGAAGCCTTGAAGATTGCCGCGCTTGAGACCGTGAGCTTGGGAGTGTGGCCAGTTATCCTCACTGCTAGGATCGGAAGCAGCCTGTTGGCTCGGGTTCTGAGATGCAAATTGCTGAGTATCTGGGATTTGGGACTCTGGACCAGGCTTCTCCAGAGGACTGGACGATTGAGCTCCATGGCTGATTCCATTGGTGGCTTGAGTGCTCCAACCCTCGGACGTCTTCTTGCCTGAGGTAGTGGTTGAGGCATCATTAATGAGATCGCTTGGAGAAACACCTTGTGGAAGCTCCTGGAAGGCTGATCGCTGCGATAGTTGAGAAGTTGGAGCGGGATTGGACTGGTGTGCACTCAGGACACTTCGCAGCTGACTAGGAGGCCCCATTGTGGTGGTAGGCTGTGAGATGCGTTGAGATGGCTCGTCCGTACCCTCCATGCGAACATCCTCGACATGAGAGGGCACCGAGGATCCGTTGATTCCAGAGGAGATACCATTCGAGAGACTGCTGGAGCCGTCCAAAGGGATGGAGAATGTTGGACGTCCACTAGGGATAGGCTCGCCAAGTATGACTGGTCCAGATATTGGGTCAGCCTCAGGGATGTCGGTTCTAATCGGTGCAAATAGATTTTCTGTTGCCTTTCTTGCAGCCTCAAGCTTTGCCTCTCGTTCTTTTGCTCTTTGGAGTTGTCGTTGATAGACATCTTCGCAGTCAGCAAACTGTGGCAGTCCCTCGATCACCATCATATCAACCTCTACATTAGAAAGCATTTCATTGGCTCTCAATATTCGCTCTTTATCATTGATATGCTTAGCGTCCTTGGTCAACGATCGAATATCAGCCAAAAAGTCTTTTGGGCGAGCATAAAATCCGTTTGATAATCGTTCTTCGATGGTCGTAGTCTCAAGGTTGCGGAAGAACTTGCCACTAGCAGTCTCCAGTAAACCTGGATTGCCGTCTTTATCCTTCTCGATTTCGTAAGGTCGAAACTGTGGAAGATCAGGGCGAACATAGCCAGGGGCTTGCTCGTCGATCAAATATTGAATTGAAGCCTGTGGAATAGCAGGTGCTCGGAATTTACGGTACTTCTTCTGGATCTGATCCATAATTGGCTGAATTTGTACCTTGAGTAAATTGAGCAAGTAGTGGTCTCTCTGCTTTTGGGCTTTGATCTCTTCTTTGGAGGGGGGTTTGACTTCTGGCGGAGGTGCGACCTCTAATATATCTAGCTGTCGCTTCTTCCGATTGAGTGGTTCCGGGAATTCATTAGGCTTCTTTTCGACATACTCACGAATTGGCGCGAAGAAGGCTTCACGATTGTGCTATCTAGTGTTAGTCTAATCCAGAGATATCAGCATCCGCACATACCTTTTCGGGTCGCTCAACTTGCAGACGATTTTTGCGGGAGAAGCCGAATAGCTCACGGAGCATCTCAGGGTCGAGCTGGGCAATTGGGCCTTCAGTAATTCCCAGCACAAGCACAGGGTCGGTAGGGGGGATGGCTTTTAAAAGACCCAGGAATGTATCAATCTGTGCCTTGCTAAGGGTTTGATACCAAACCTCAATCGCAGGGATGTAGATAACACTAGGCTTATGGCGCTTTACTTCTGCGAAGAGCTGGACAATGGCGGCCTCGGGAGTCTACTTAGGTTAGCTATTGCCGCGTGAATCAATCATGGAAGAGACTCGCCTTTGCAGCATCATTGAACAAAGTGGGGAGATCGAAATTTTGCACGTGCAAGCCTTCAAAATGATTAAGAATGGCACCGCCAAGGTACACTTGGCCCATGCCGGGTTCACCATGAATGAGTAGTCGAGGTCGAAAGACCCGAGACTTCTCAAACTCTTGTTGCATTGTCTCTCGACCAAAACCCTGATCCTCGTCGTCATACTGCTCGTACATGGCTTCTTCCAATGCGGTGGTTTTCTTTTTGATGGGAATCAGTCCACCCAAGACCGTTTCAATCTTCTTCAGCTGATCACGTAAGAGTGGCTCAACCAGCTTAGGAAGAGGCGCAGCCCCCGAAGATGTTGCTCTCTCGGAAGAGGGAATCATTGACTTTACAGAGAGCATGAAGTCTTTGGCAGTGACTTTGATCTTATCGGCATCGACGAGAAGCTTTGCGTTGCTCGAGTAGATTTGAGGATAGGTGCGTTGAATCGAGTTGAGTGCTGCTTCGGTGCAGAGAGCTCGAAGATCAGCTCCACCATAACCCTTCGTGACATGAGCTAGACTGGTCTTGAAGCCATCATCAATCCCCCAGTCTTGGGTATTGATGTTGATGATTGACTTTCGAGATTCTAGATCAGGAAGCGGGAAGTAGAATTCGCGGTCGAAACGACCGGGTCTACGGAGAGCAGGATCAATATTATCAGGCCTATTCGTGGCGCCAATAACAATTACTTGACCCCGACCATCCATGCCGTCCATCAAGGCAAGCAATGTCGATACTATGGAGGCATGGATTTGCTCCTGCTTGCTAGAACGAACAGGTGCCAGTCCATCGATTTCGTCGAAGAAGATGATACTTGGTTGGGTTTTTCTCGCCTCTTCGAATAAGAGTCGAAGCTGTCTTTCCGCCTCGCCAACCCATTTGCTCAGAGCATCCGCACCTTTGCGCATGTAGAAGGTGATCTTCTGACCATTGGAACCAATCTGTGCTGCCAGCGCTCGCGCAAGGAGTGTCTTACCAGTACCAGGCGGTCCATGGAACAATACACCACGAGGGGGGACCACATGAAACTTTAAGAACAATTCAGGATAAAGAAGCGGCATCTGCACCATTTCCTTCAACTTATCTATGTGTCCGTCGAGGCCGCCGACTTTGCTGAAATCAACATTCTGATCAACACCCAGAGGGTCTGCGTCGGCGAGCGCCTTCTGACTTTTGATCTTACCGACATTGGGCGCGTTTCCAGACAAAGCATTAGCCGGATCCATGGGGTTTGTTTGGCCCATTGGAGCAAGCAAGCCAGTAGGTACACCAGTCGTTGGAGTCATACCGATATTACCACCCAAATTCGAAGGACGGGCCATATTATCATCATCACTGCTATCAGAATCGACTCCACCAGTTGCACCAGCTCCCCAGGGTCCACCAAGAACTGCCGAAGGCCCACCGCCGCCACCGAAGGGGCCAAAGGTGGTATTAAGACTACGTTCCCAGGCTGTATTGGTACCAGACCTTCCAGACTTTGTCCTTCTGGTTGGAGTAGGGGCATCATCTCCTTCGTCTTCTGCATACACTTCGTGCAGGGGTTTCATGGCGTAATTGATTTTTGGTCTTGTTCGAGTAGTTGATCTGTCATAGACAATCTGCGGTGATTGTTGACGCCGTCGTCGAGAACTACCTTTCAAATCTTGAAGTTCTTCTGCCAATTCATCTGGATCGAGTTCATCTTCATCAGAACCAGATTTAGCTCTTCGTCTGGATGTGCTCTTCGACTTTGGCTGGACTCGTATTCTACCGCGTCGTTGAGAGCCTGACGAGTATTCATCATCCTTATTTTTATTCTTTTTTGAGCTGTGGTCGGAGGCCGAAAGCTCGTCTGGGGATTCCTCACCAGGCTCGAAGTCGCTGCCGGCATCTGCTGGACGTCTGTCCTGTTTGTTTTTGGATCGACGAGTCAATCTACGACTACCGCCGTCCGCTGACTGCACGTCTGCGGCTTCTTCTCCTTCGACAGGTAGGTCCGAGACAACAAGCGCAGATGGTCTGGAGCCGCGTCTGCCTCTTGATATAGGAACAACGTCGTCGTCATCGTCTTCCTCGTCAGCTAAATCTGGCTGAGCTGCTCTCTCTTCAGCATCCTCCTGTTCATCTACTTCAACATCAGGTGCGTCGACTACTCCCGGGTCTTCTTGTTCATCGGTCCCGGCTATTTCGTCCTCCATTACAGCCTCCTCATCGCGGTTCTCTTGTGTTGACTCTTGTGTTTCCTCCTTGATGGTAAAAGCAGGCTTCTTAACGCCCTTGCCTCCACGCGTCTGGCGCTTCAGTGGTTCGGGACTGTACCCTTCGCGAATAATATGCCGACCGGAATCCGAAAGGGCGATCGGTTCATCACCCATAGCTTCAGAAGTTGCTCGGGTATGTCTTCTCGTTGTAATTCCTGCAGACAGAGGTTCCATTGTACTTCCACGCCGTCTCGTGTTGCGGATTTGGCTACCCGCACGCGAAGTGGTAGTTAGATTGAGCGTTCCCGGGCGCATCTTCAACTTCACGATTTTCTTCGGTGGTGATGCCGATTCGGCTTTTTCGCTGCTGTTGTGATCACTTTCGTCGTCTGAAATCATTCGCTTTCGCTTGTTTCGTGAATTCAACTTCTTTGCTGGCACCTTCACCTCCTCCTCTGACGCGCTTATGTCGAAATCGTTCCCATCTGAATCGCTTGGCTCCTCGTAACTGACGCCCTTCTTTGCCGCTTTGCGCATCGCCCTGCCTGTCTTCTCGTTCACTTCGATATCCTCTTCCTCATCGGAGGGTTCTTCGATTGAGAGGTCGTCGTCATCTTCCAACTCGTCCGAGATGTCTGATCCCCCGTAATTTCTGCCACGTTTCTTCGCAGGCATCTTGCCCCTTTTTCTCAGAGATTTCGGTGCCTTTCGTGGCCTTGATTCGGTAGGGTCAAAATTCTCGTCCGCAGAGTCCGACTTGTTAAAGTCAAAAGTGTCTAGTCTGCGCTTCGATGGCATTATGGGTGGAAGAATAGGTGCGCTAGTGAGGTTCTCTACTCCGCAGCGCGCGAAGACCGTTCACTATTAACACGACATAGGTTAACATTTGCAACTTCAAGGATATCGACCAAGAAACGCGCGGACTGACCACCGTGCGATAATCCTCCTTTTCCAAGATGCGTGGTCAAAGCTACCGACTGGAGTTCGTCGACGTGATTCACCGATCAATCGGGCACCACGGTACACACGCTTCCAACTCAATATGGAAGATTGGCGAGTAGAAGAAGCGGGTAGATGATGAACGACAGAGGCATAACATCACCAGGAGTTGAGATTTGGCTCGATCAAGGCACCTAAGATCGCGTAGAGAATTTGGACCAATCGGCGAAACATATCTCCAGCTCCGACTGACCAATTCTCCCACAAAACGCACGGCCGATCACCAAATCCACACCACTTGGCGGATGAACACGAAGCAAAGACAGACAGAACCAGACAGCATCTCTATAATCCCAAATTCACAGCCGTCCGGAGTTTCCCTTGAAGGTCTGCTGGAGCTATCAAAATGCGGTCCAAGCTATCAGAACAACCGTGCGATGCCATTTTTCGATCTTGGAGGCCCTCACCGGTGATGAAAACGAAAATGCTCAAGACGAGAAAAGAGTTGTTTTCTTCAAGAGGTCGGTGATGTTCACCGTCAATACTAGATAATGCGGCTTAAAACCTTATCTCACTCTAGCACCGTGTCCCTAGATTTGTGGGGGAGCCCTATAAAGAATCACGTGCCTTAGCCAACTCCACAATGTCACACTCCTTACTTGTTTATGGAACAACTTCTAGTCACCTTGTCAGGCTCTTGCTTTGATCTTCGCCTCTATTGAATTCACCATCTTCGCTGAAATATGTGCGTGCCCAAATATGCTTCGCCTAGGATTCATGTCACGTGAACATTGTTCTTTTTGGTTTACCCAGACTCTACGTACACTTGAACCCTAGAACTATGAGAAGAGCAAGTTTACTAAATAACTAAATACCGGGAGGAGAGCATAGCCTCTCTTGCGCTATTTCAAACTGTGTCACGTTATTTGTGCTTTTGATTATTCGAGAAGAAAAAGAGATTTAAATACAAGGGGCATGATTGAGTCAGCACCAGGAGCACTAATGCCAATGACTAAGCACCAGAACCTAACAGAGCTTTTGCCACAAATTGTTATACGTTCGGTTCGGTCCTTCAATCAGTACCAAGCTATCAGCATGAAAGAGCGATGTAGTGGTGGGTTGTGCCTTGATGTGACTGAACTGCTATCCCGTAGAACTTGACAAGACCAGATGTAGCGTCAGCCATAACAAATCACCTTTCATTTACTCGAGTTGAACAAGCCCCTCAATTCCTCTATTACCAAACTTCTAGGATAATTCTTCTCTTGTCAGTCAAAAAGATGCTAAATTTCTAGCATTATAGGAGACTTAGATCCAATACCCCAAGTTTATTTACGTAATTTTCCACCAATGCTTAGCTCAAAGTTTACTTTTTTCAGGATCTTCTGTAATAAGAACTATGACAGCTCCTATGGCAGCCCGGCTGATCATATGTCATGACCGCCGTCCAGATCACGGACCGACACGATCTGCTTGAAAGCTAATTTTTGTCTGCGAGAGCTTCTATCAGACATTTCTGGTGGGATTATAGGCTGGCTACAGTAGGGGAAACAGTGCATTCTTAGGGCGTCTATTATAAGTCCACAGGCATTCTCATGATCCAGGAAGATGTACGCGGCACCAAGAAATCCCCCCTCCCCGCCCCCCTACTCTTCTATCTAAGGTAGTTCTTGATGTCGAGTATCGGTCGGCTAAGCGAGAACACCAAGTCTAACAGCAAGCCACCTGTACGGAAGTTAATTATAGCCACGCCGCCCCTTTCCCTATTCAACCATATAAGCTCCAATTTCGACATCCTAACCTGGTCATACCTAAGGGCGACTTGGATTTGCACATAGTGTACAGTACTACCAAGCACTTGACACTTCGACTTGCGGCAGGTTGCAATCATCATCTTTAGACACCCTCCTCGAGATTCACGATAAGAGTAACGGATCTCACTGCTTAGTACTTCCACTTCATTTGAGTGCACCACAATGCAACACTTCAAGCCTAGGCGAGGGAATGGCTTTGAAACCCGAAATCATGAATCGGAGTCTCGTCGAATTGCGAATCAAACTCCCCAAAATGCAAGTGGATATTCAAACATTTTATCGATCTAAAAGGTGATGTTGTTACAAAGAGTAGTGATTCTACTCTTGACCTTAACGCAGGCCTCATGATGTCTTAGTAAGGATCGCAAAACACTGCTAATCCACCATAAAGACACCTTAAGAGTTATATTTCCTCTCAATTCCCAACGGATCCGGGTCCCCAATACTCATCCCCATCATCCCCATCCCCTCCAAAGGCCCCGTCCCCGTCCCCGGTGTAATCTGACTCCAATCATTCCACATCCAATTCGAATCATTCGTCGCCGTCCCCATGGTAGTCTGCTCAAACACTAGCGCCTGATCCATCATGCCATCACTCGGTTGGTTGATCCAGGCGAACGGATCATTGGGCTGACCACTACCCCCAAACCCGCCAATCCCCATATCGATATCGCACATCTGACTGGGAGGACTGGGTTCAGATTGGGTTGCGGAGCTGGAGGTCGGGGTTGATTTTCTGACGGCGGCGAGATCAGCACGCATTTGCGCTATAAAGCGAGGCGTCTCGAGAGGTTGTCCATATGGTTCTAGGGCCGCCTCTCTCGCTTCCCACGCCTTGATAGTCAGGTTCGAGACCGCTCTGTGTAGAGGCGACTTCCAGATATTCGCTTTGGTCTTCCACTGAAAGTGACTGACACCAAACTTCCCTTCAAAGTGCCCCTCTAACGCTTTCCAGGCCCGCTCACTTGTGTCGTCATGTTTCCTATTCCGCAGAGCGCCGAGGACGTATATGTGCGCAGGGAAGGGTGCGTGTTTGTAGACGTGCCAGAGGTAGCGCTCGAGGGATTTGGTGGAGGTCATTTGGTAGTATGATTCCACCATCTGGAGGGCGTGGAGGAAGAGAGCTTCTTGGTCGGGGCGAGACGCCGCTTCTAGGTGGGAGATGGACTTGTGGGGGTGCATCGCTTTCTTGAAGCGGAGTTTGGAGAGGTTGGAAACGGTGTTGAGGCGGGCGAGAACGTGGATTGGAATATGTGTGTCGCAGTATTTGATGTATTTCTCTAGGATATGGGCTGAGAAGGCATCTAGAGTGCTGTCATCTACTCTGGCAGGACCTCCGAGAGACATGCCGTCAGGGCTAATTCCCAGGGAGAATTTGGTGATCTCGCAACGGGGTCGCACGAAGATCATCTCGGTGCCGCCAGCATGTTCAGTAGGGAAGTCCTTCATTCCGGGGTAAAGATCACTGTCGTTGACATTCAACGGGAGGTGGTAGTTCTTAAGATGTTGGGCGACATTAGGATGATTTCCAGCTAACTCTCCCACTCTGGCATCCATGAAAATGATTTGCCACCAAACACGACGTCTCATCTCGGTTTCGAAAGGGGAGAGAGAGTAATGTGTGCCATCGAAATTCAGTCCCATGGTCTGAGCAATCCTGACTGCTATGCCTGACCAGCAGAAGAGTACACGTGGGTCAACTGTCTGATTAAAGTTCGAGAGCTGAGGAAATGTCAGTTAATCATTACTAGAAGATGCAATATTAAGGCTTACTAAATACAGGACATAGCCTTGGAGGACCATCAGGTCGGATGTCCTTAAGAATCCCGCTTGAAGTAGAGCCTGTTGAGCACCACCCTGACATTGTTTTAGGAGATCCTCCTTCTCTTGACCAAATATAGTCCTGATCTCCTCCTCGCTCATAGATGTGGCTGCCATACAGTAGATCCCAAACATCAATACGTGCATACTCTTTGATACGTTGCTCAACTCTGAGGTAGCGTCAAGCAGTTGCTGTTGTACAGTAGGGGTGTGGATCATCTTCAGGAGGGGATTAACATTATCCAAGAAAGCTTGCCAGAGTTGAAAAATATGAACCGGGGAGGGGTGAAGTAAGGTGATATCCAGATCTTTCTTCGGGCCAAATAGGAGATCCGAAGAGTCAGTATATATGTTGTCGTAGGTCTCTTTGATAGGATTCTCATAATCCTCATCTTCCGATGATCCCCGTAGAATTTCCTCCACATCCTGAAAAGCGTCGTTGACTCCAGACCAGAAGTTGCTATTGATGTTATGATGGAACTCCTGGAAAGGGGGCATCCCATACCTGTCAGCATACCTTTCGGTATTGCCCATTGCCTTACGGACAGACAACGATCTACACCCTGCTGTGATTTGGGAAAAGTCCTCTTCACTTGGTGCGACGGACTTAATTAAGGGCGGTGGCATCTCTTCTTGGTTGATGGCATCAATATCTGCGCCATAGTTTCTGAGATGTGCTTCATATCTCCTCAGCCGTGCTAATAACTCTGCTTCAGGGAAGCGTTTTTTCCTTCGTTTTGGTGGAAGTATTGAAGTCGACACACATTCTACTCGAGCCTTTGTGCAGTTGGCACATGGATTGTTCCTGTCGCATTTGACTTTCCGGGATTGACACAAAACCTAGCATCTGGTGAGCTTTTGTTCGGCTATACGTTTAAAATACCCCTATTGTACTAAACTTACACAAGGATGTTTTCTTCTTATCGAGGTTG
Organism: Amylocarpus encephaloides; assembly: GCA_019669835.1. Lineage (NCBI taxonomy): Eukaryota > Fungi > Ascomycota > Leotiomycetes > Helotiales > Amylocarpus > Amylocarpus encephaloides. Next base: position 8,070 of record MU251473.1, on the reverse strand, counting down.
CATCACCTGAAGGAGGCGGAAGGCCCGGTGCATCTTCCCCTTCTGTCATTTTCCAGAGCAGGCGATCCGAGAATGCCGACAAAAGACCACAACTTATGCAATAAAATTACTAACCAATGATTCGAAGCTAAACCATAACGAAAGCTAAGAGATTGAAGGCTTGGCCAGCCGGAGACAAACCAATACGGGAACGAAGTTACAAAATAAGGTAGTTCTAAGTAGACTCGGTATATACAAATGTGCGATGAAGAAAGACCCTCATTCAAAAGACAGGTGATAACAATCCTAGCAATTTCCGGTTAGCAGAACTGCAGGTCATGAGGCTCATACTCCGTAGATGAAAAGTAGTTGCTTATGAAATAAGTTGGAGGTTGAGCTCGGAGGTTTGAAATTGGCGAGATTTCTCGGCAAAATCAAATTTCCGGGGCTCTATGCCTCACTGAGAGAGGTTACCCAATGACTCCAAGCCGAATTCACCATATAAAGCAATTTACCCTAGAAAGCGTCTAGGGGCTTTTCTTCGCCGTGAGAGTCATAGTAAGATGGGCGAATCATAGCAATTTAATGAAGGGGAACGCATTGCGTGCTGTCGTATGCTCATAAAGTCATGACGGCATCTTGCAAGGTGCTGGGCTGACAGCTAAAACGTCAAATATCAGGCTGGGAATAGCAACGTAAGACTCAACATGGAATGCAATGTGTGGCCACTAACCTCGATCCAAAAGAATCTGGGAGAACTCCCGACAATCTGGGACTTGTATGCCTTGATATGACACTCAAACGACTTCGCGAGATAGAGTAGTATACGAATAAGATAGCACACGGTATTGATTATTTGGGATCAACATTTTATAAATCGCCAGATTCCAGGCGCCAAATCCAGCTATAACTTCTGAACGCTTCTGATAGCATCATGTAGTTATGCCGACGTTCAAAGCTGCCTGAAACACACACGGCCTTTGAAAGGGTGGCTTATTGCTCGACTCCCACAAAGCCTTTTTTTAAACTGACAGAAGAACACAATGTTACTTTGTTGCCTTCCCTGATGACACAGTAAGAAACTAAGCGAGGTGGTGTCCCCCAGTGTTTATCTCAGGAATTGTCGGGGTCAGAAGTTGCCTAGCCTTATCTCTCGCAGCACCAAGCGAATACATCTTGTGAACGAGATTAAACAAGATGGAACTAAACATGAGATATGTGCAAAGGAAGTCTAGAAGATTTGAGTTTGTTTTCACGCTCTAATTCCAGATGTCACGTGATCCTATGACAATTCGGGAAGCGGCGCGGCTCGATCATGCAGCCATGGCTCCCTCTCCGCATTGAGGAGTCTCCTATTTGCATCTCGACGCCGCGCAATCCAACCCACGACAACCGTTCGTGAACTTGTCTTCTTTCACGAGCGCATTTTCATCTTCCATTCCCCCTATCTCCACTTCACGATCGCTTCGTCGCCCGATCTCCTTGAGACCTTGACTGTTCTTGAGGCTGCTAGTTTCCCCTCGGCGACGCACTGTCCTTTCCAGGGAATCGGCCCACTTCGACTTCAAGATTCAAGAAGCGTGTTTGGGAAGTTGAAACAACTAACAGGCCACTCCCCTCCTCCACACGCGAGAGACGCCCAGGGGCAATTGATCGGTATTTCTGCCAAACATGGCGAGCCTCAGGAGCCGCGTAATGCCCGGTCTGGCATTGGTGGTTGTAGGAATCTTTACATCTCCTCGAGGAGTAGCAGCACACGGCAATCACAACATGGAGAACATACAAGACGGAGAAGCTACGAGCGCGGACCCGATGGTATGCTCATCCCGGACTTGGGCAGAGAGATTGTAGGGACAGCATACTGATCTGGCAATGTAGGATTCGATACTATGGATACACATCTTGCTGATGTTGTTGAGTTTCGGCATTATCTTCCCCACTGGAATGGTTCTTGGTGTATGTATCCATGTCCTGCTGCTAAGAATTAGGCTTACCAGGACGATAGATTACACGAAATCGATGGCACGTACCGGTGCAAATACTCGGGACCATTATTGCAGTGCTAGCATACTTCTTAGGACATCTACATAAAGGACGAGCCTTCGCACAGAACGTACACGCCTCCTTTGCAAATTGGCTAATGCTCATGCTGGCTGTTCAAGTCACATTCGGAATCTACCTCAAGTTTCATATCACGAAAGGATTCCATGGAAAGATTAGGAAGGTTGCTGTACACGGCCACGGAATTGTCGGAAAGGCTATGCCAGTGATCGCTTGGGTGCAAATGCTCTTTGGTGGTATCACTGCCCTCGGATTTTGCCGGGACGACCATCTAGGCCAATGTCTTGCTCATTTCATTATGGGCAGTGCTTTTATCGGATATGGCATTCTCCTTACCATTGTCATGATTGTGGGTCAAGCTTGGTTAAAGAGAACCGGTCGATCACAGGAATTCTTTGACTCGGCCATTATTGCCGCATGGGGATGTGTCAATACTTTCACGGAACACAGATGGGGAGGAGCCTGGGTTGCTAATGATATCCAACATACAACGATGGGTGTTATCTGGTGGTGTGCTGGCTTGGCTGGTGTCTGGCTCAGCAGAAAGAGAGATGGCGCACCAAAGAGAAACTTTATTCCTGGATTCGTTATCTTCATCACTGGTTGGGCTATGTCGGGACACCCACAGCATTTGCCACTCAGCACAATGGTTCATACAGTGTTTGGGTATACATTGATGGCGGCAGGATTGTCTAGAATTATCGAAGTTGCCTTTGTGTTGAAGGATCAAAACACGATTTCTGAGGATGGGGATGCAAACAGCTGGCAATATATTCCACCTTTCGTAAGTAGTTAAGACCCCTCTATGCGGATAATACTGATAAAATTAGCTGCTATATGCTTCCGGATTCCTCTTCATGGGAGCAACAGAGGAGCAAATGAAGTTGATCTCCGACGCTGGCATTACGCATGTCTCCTACGTTCTCGTCTTGTATAGTTTCAGCTTCATCATTTTCCTCTTCACCCACATGCTGCTACACCTTTACGCAGTCAACTCGGCTCCAACAGTGCCACCGAAGGACGGTGAGCAGATTCTCAGAGCGCCACGAATGAACGGCCATGTCCACACCGATTCGAGACAAATCCGAGATGCGCAGGAATTCGAGTTGGCGGGGTTGATGAGTGATGACGAAGGGCCAGAGAGTCCCAGCACGTTGGGGAAGAATAATGAAGGAAGAGTGGACTAGGGACTTGGCATCCTCGGGTTGATAATACGGCATTTAATCACGGGTCTTGTTTTCATTCGGGAGCGGCATGTTCGTATTGCATGGCTAAGGTGTTCGGGTTAAGATGGGGGACCTTGATAGATTACTAAATGACAATTTTACTACGGTGTAATTGGTCGTTTGATTGGTCTTATATAATTCTGCTTATCGTCTACTAGTGAAATGTGTGTCTATAGTTGTTGCACACTGAGTCCATTATATCACTTTATTACGACACAACAATGAGTCATTACATCTCAAAGAACAAAGAACCACTATGAGCCATAATAGGTGCTAGAAGACTCCTGAAAATCCTGTAAATAGTTCTTCTGCTTCTTAATCAATCAATCAATTTGAGATCAATGAGTATGACATGCACGTGAAATGCCGTACATGCCAGAAGGCCTTAATCCAATAATAAATAGTGTGTTCATGATCTTTGATAGTAGGGTAATAAATTCCATAATCAATTTATCTATACTAATGTGGAAAAGGCTTTAGGTCCCTTTCCGGATAGATTCAGGAGTTGGGGAAGGCTATGACCAAAGACAACTTTCTGTATAGTACCTATTAAACTCACACACGACAACTCCCACGTCACTATCATCCGAACACTAGATCAAATCTCTGACTGTGCATTCGAATCCGTGACAATCAACCAAAGGTTTTAAAGAAAAGAGGGGGAGATCGGAAGAGAATATCAGCAGTCCGTCATGGTGCTTAAAAGAGTGAATTCGATAGGAGATATTTGAGGTGGGTTTTAAAATATACGGTGATTGTGTCCAAGGGTGGTCTGACCAATCATCTGGTCTGGATACCTCGTTTCGGTCTCCCATTGGATAATTCATATGGCGTCATTTTACATTTATTTCGCCCTATAGGTTGTACGGGTTGTAATACATGTACAGTAAATGCTAGGGAGTAACCCCTTCCCCCCCCCTGTATTCAACCAATCGCCTAATCAGGATATCACCTTTTACAACCGATAGGATGGGATGAATGTAAAATTATGGTCGCAGCACCTGGGACAGTCCGCCATTGGTCAAATTCTATCGCATCATGTTACATTTACTGTATTTGCCCTTTTCGTTGTGGTCTTGAATCGGTTAGATCCTCACGGAGCGATTAACATTTATTCATTTCTGTATTAAAGAGTGCATTATAGTACAAAGTAAAACAAGCCCTGACTACTCCATACTTCGTACACCTTAGATATAGACTTGAATTCCATAGCAAGATATTACTATAGTCGTTCTGGAACTGGGAATAGTCGTAAGATCTTAGGCATATAGTCCTATACTGTACAACCTACAGGGCGAAATAAATGTAAAATGAGGCCATAGGATTTAACCAATAGGAGGCCGGAAGGTGTTATCCTGACCAGGTAATTGGACGGACCACTCGGATCTTCGACTGGATTTACACTCGCCTAACATTTATTACCACCTGGAGGTTGTAGTTATATAAGTACGTCGATAAAAGTACTCGTTCAGCTAGCTCACCCAATAGCTTGCTTACTCGAGTATAGTAGTTACGGAAGCAAATGGGTGGCCTAACCGAATTGCCATAAAGGATGATGATAAAGCCATCCAGATACAAAGGACATGCAGCAAGTAGTCCTTCAGCGGTGGGAATGATCGGTTGGTCGACGGTGGATGATAAGGGGTTGTCTGTCAGCTTGTGTCCCACTCCAGTTCATTGGGCGACGGTGCGTCTCGGTGCCCGAAATCTCAGGTAAGGTTAGCCGATTAGGTTACTATACGATAGCGAGTATTAACCTTATATCGACTTCTAATTTGGACCCGAGAACCCATTCTCCAACAGGCGATGCATCCGCAGCATCCCATTCAGCCCTTTTCAAATTGAGTCCGACGACATTCCGAGCTTGCTGATCATGGAGGCCCATTATTCCATGCAGAACGAATCAGATATCATGTGGTATTTCGATTCAGAGCCAGAGGCGCCGCCGACCAGCGATGAATCGACAATGACCACCTGCACTCATCAACCTTGGCGATCTTATTGGCCCCCAACATGCCACAAAATAAGGGAGGAATGGCTTCGTTCAGAGTTTCCTGAGGTCTTGTCATGGCGTTTCGATCACACTCGGCCCTTCGACCGGCCATGGAGAGCGTGGACAAGATCAACTCATGCAATGGAGGAGCAAGCGGCCATGTCAATACCTCGACGGCCCTTGGAGAGGTTGGCGGAAAGACTAAGTAAAATATCTGCTCTTGCATTCAACGTGGATATTCATGGTTACTAAATCTTTACAGTTCCAAAAGATCCCGGACCCGTGCAACCAGCTTCGACCCAGAGTTTCACGGCCCGGCAGCCATCCAATAATGATATCGACGGCCTCATCAAGTTCGTGAACTTGCAATCAGTCATCTTTGATGCATTTCCTTTCCTGGTGCCCCTAGACCTTTACCCAACCGAGAAGCCTTTCTTGAGTAGGCTTCCTTTCGGAACTAGCCTCCCAAGAACTAATATCGTTACCGAAGGCCATGCGATCAAGGTGTTCGACGTATCTGGACACGAGAGTTTTTTCACATTGGAGAAATCCGGGTTCCAATTCACAAAGTCTCCAATACGGATGCAGCAGTGGACCGACTCGTCTGTCTGTTCAGAATACATCCCCAAACTCGAGGAGTGGTTGATCCAACACCTCAACTGCCCTAACGTCTTCATATATGCGTATAATGTAGGCCAATCTCCCTTCCAAGGCTTGCCTAGTCTGCGACCTGGCTTTGCTGACATCCACTGGAGTTCCGCGGGAACAGCCACGATGATACCGAGAACAAATCCACTAAGACCCCGTTCTTACGTGCACACTGCGGTATGGATGAACTCGGATCTACTTGTCCAAGCACTTTTTCTCAGGCTTGAACCTGCAAATGACTGAATATCTGTCTCTCAGATGCGACGGCGACCTCATGCTTCAAGAGGTTGCAGCTTTTTTTCCCGGATAAAGCTCACGCTATGATGAAAGAGCGGGTTCGCTTTCTCAAGTGAGTGAGATCCTCCACAATCCCGGCATTTGCTGGTGGGAACTGAGCCCCTTTCCAGTGTATGGCGGTCGATCTCTACGCCAATCCAAGACTGCCCACTCGCATTATGTGACTTCCGGACCATCAGACCCGAAGAAGATCTAGTCCCGGCGGATATCATTTTCCCACACTACCAAGACGAAGCCTATGAAGTTCTTTATAACCCTGATCATCGGTGGTTTTATAAAAAAGGGATGGAGTGGGATGACGTGCTCTTGTTCAAGCTTGGGGATAATTCACTCAACGAAGCTCCGCGTAAGATCTCTCTCTCTCTGACATCTGATTAAGCCAGCCGTTTCGGTCTGGTGTCTAACGGATTCAGTCTGCCCCCATTCCGCATTTATGGACCCTTCAGTTCCGAAAGGAACGCCAAGCCGAGTGAGCATTGAAGTTCGAGCTATTATTATAGGCTGATTAACATGCTACGATCTGTGTATTGACATGAATACGAAATGGTAATATTATTTTTGGAATACAAAGACCAAGTCCTAGTGCAATGAGAATGTGTCTCCTATTAAGCGAACCACTTCTCCGTTCACCCCAAAACTGACATCAGCATCACCGAATCAGTGCCCGACGTCCGTAGCTGGGTACAGATTATTTTCTCCCGTCTCTCTAGATTATCAAGCTCAACATTGCCGACGTCTATAATAAGGTTACAGTGGCCCAATGACATCCTGTTTGGTGGCTCAAATCAGTGTCCGAGACTGTTGTTTTATACAAGCTATCTGCGGGACCTATATTAACATACCATGACATTGAAGGTCGTTGAAGTTCCCCGCCATGGTAGCTAGAGAATTTGGACTACGGTTGTGAGGCTCACACGAGGTGGGGGGTAAAAAGGGTCAAGATGTCGCTGCCAAGGTCCCTTGCGTGTGGTGCGATTATACGTCCTCTTTTAGGGTGGTTTCTACCCGCGCTATGTGCATGCGTTAAGAGTCCCTCGGGTTCCCTTCTACAGTCCTTGGAGTATCTAATCTCTGGTCATCTATTCCTTAAGCAGACTATAGTAAGATCCAGATGGCATTCAATGCACGGTGACAACCGGTTAGTGGTGATAGCTGCTAGCTTCGAATGCTCAATCCTCGTCTCGTCACATTCATAAAGCCGAATCGTTCGAGCAGGCCTTTAAGTATTTTCTATCTTCTTGTTGGTTGGTTGGCGTTCCGACCTCCTTACATAACGTCTCTCAACATTCACGCGTGAGATATTCTGCCATGTTGACCTCTAAAGCACTCGGGTTACTTAATATTTCGTTTGGATCTTTTACTTGCATACATCTACCGTTCCTGCGTTTGTCTTTTCCGTCTCCCCCCGCCGGAAGGAGCCAAGGTGCTCCGACTGGGGGCTGCGACAGTACATTAGGAAAGGACTTATACGAGACTTTGGTGACACCATATGGGATCGATGAATTGGATCCTATTCGTATTTATCAATCCTATAATAGTATCACTACTACCATTTATAGTATGTATCTTTTTAACCTTTTGTCTAGTACCAAAAAAAGGAACCATTCTCATATTCCTGCTTTGTATCTTATCCTTTGTCGAATTCTACATCTTGCCCTGTACTATGCCTCATTTCCTGCTTCATTTACCTCTCGCTTTGTCTGCTATTTACTTTGCCTACCTCTAGTTTTAATTTATCCCACTCTCTACTTTACCCTGCAACATTTCCTATCTAACGTCCCACCCCACCCTTCCGACCACCCCTACCTTCCGACCACCCTCGCTTAACACACCGCCACTCTTACCTACCAACTTAAATAATTATTA
>MU251472.1:0-96173 GCA_019669835.1 Amylocarpus encephaloides | reverse complement strand
AGTTGTTGAGTTATTGTTTATATTATGATTTTTTGGTGTTTTGGTGTTTTGGTGTTTTGGTCTGTGCGCCACTAATAATGACCACCACTGGTGGTACCTCCGTATTGTATTAGAAGTGGTCCCATGGCCAAGCGAGGCTGTTAATAGTTGTGTCCAGTACGACGTACGCAAGCTGCAAGGCTGGCTCCCGAGTCGGGTTGGTCGGTAACGGGCCGGCAAAGAAAGATAAGCCTCCGCTAGGCTCGCTGTCTCCGTTGCCGACAAAACAGCCTCGTCCCATTGGCTCACAGCTCTCTCCACGTGACGGACGATCTTGGGCGCAACCGCTGCACCTCAAGGATAATCGAGCTTCGCCATTGTCGCCGAGGATTCACGAGTACATTTGTGGGCTACCTACAGTAGAAGTGTCACCGTCACCGGTATCTCCAGACTTGAGTTCGTGTTCCATCATTCACACCCATATATTGCTTCTTCTCTGCTATCTCGGCTATCTCTGCCACCTCTGCCATCTCTGCTACTTCTGCTGTCTCTGCCGCGATTTTCTATTTTGCTTGTTGCTAATAACTCTCGTTCCGACAGCAAAAGACTTCCCAATTTGCGGTGCACAACAATGAGATAAGCCCACGACCAATCTCTGCCCCACGACGACCAATCCTCTCGAACCATCCCTCCCTCCCTCATCTTCATCATGTCGACTCCGAACGACGGCGCGTCCTCCTCACGCCCTGTGCCAGTCCCAATCGCTTCTTCTTCAGGATCTTTCAGAGGACGTTCATCTGACAGTCCTGTTCCTCGAGCTGCATCAACCGCACGATTAGCCTCTCCAGTGCCCTCACAAGGCACAAATGGCACGCCGCAAGTTCGCCAGATACCTCCAAGTCAAGTAGCTGCGGAAGCACAATCTCTACCCTCCGGTGGTTTGACTCCTCTTGCTGGCGTCGCTTCCCAATCCTCGGTCCTAGGGCCTGGAATTTCTGCTCTTGCCGCTGCGCTCTCAAACTCATTCGGTCAATCACCACCTAAATTTGGCACTCCCCCGCTACGGCCCTTATCACCAAGTACTGCTGGCAATCAAGTCCAACAAGGTGGAGGTCTACAGAGTAATTATGGGTCTTTTGATGCAAGAGGAAGGGCGATTCAAGGTGCTTCTGGGTGGGCTGGACCAAACACTTTCGAAGACCCTGAAATCGTTCGGCGACACTTGGTGCAGCCTACAGAAACCGAACAGGTGAGTGCTGGACCGGTAGACGGTGGCATTTTTGGTCAATCCATGTCTTTTCGAGGGGCTTCTCCAGCAGGTAAAGCGAAGCAGACGGCAGACTCGATCGCTCCCGGTTTGGACGATGACGAATTCTCCAGTCTGCGTCTACAAGGAGGGGACGTTACACGCCCTATATACAAATGGACAGAGGAAGCCCAAGCTCGAGCACAAGGTCGAGGGCGAGGTCAGAGAAGCATGAGCTTCAACCTTTCGCGTCCATATCCCGAGGACGATACTCTTGACATAGATTCGATCAAAGTTCCTGGAGGCTTCAGGCGGAATTTCCTAAGGCGTGCAGCTGGCAGTCCCACCCCGCTAGGAAACACCGATGGGGCGTCCGAAGAAGGCGTGGGCATGCGGCGAAGAGCTGTTCCAAAGCTCCTGACGAATAACTTTATCGAATTCTTGACCATTTATGGTCACTTTGCTGGCGAAGAGCTTGAAGAGGATGACGAAGTTCTAGAACCAGATGAGTATTTCTCATCAGATGCCATCACCAGCAACGACGACAGCGATGATGACCGAGAACCAATGGAGGACAGTGCACTGTTGACTCCTGGTCGTCGGAAGAGAAAGCGGAAGGAACGCCACGCCGGAGGCAATAACGGACCCATGGGAGCGTTTCTCTTATTGCTCAAGTCTTTCGTTGGTACTGGCGTATTGTTCTTACCCAAGGCATACCTCAATGGTGGCATGCTCTTTAGTAATCTCGTGCTACTGTTTGTGGCCGCTTTGAGTTACTACTGCTTCGTGCTCCTAGTCAACACCCGGCTCATCGTTGATGGCTCTTTTGGGGATATTGGAGGCATTCTCTACGGCAGATGGATGAGGACAACGATCCTTGCATCCGTCGTCATCAGCCAGATTGGATTCGTTGCGGCATACATTGTGTTCACCTCTGAGAATCTCCAGGCTTTTGTTCTGGCCGTTTCAAACTGTAAAACACATATCGACATTCAGTGGTTGATCCTCATGCAGATGGCAATCTTCTTACCGTTCTCATTGCTCAGAGATATCAGCAAGCTGGGATTTACTGCATTGATCGCAGACGCCTTTATTCTTGTTGGCTTGTTATACCTCTATTACTATGACATATATACGATTGTCAATCAGCACGGAGTAGCTGATATCATCAACTTCAACAAGAACGACTGGACCTTGTTTATCGGCACAGCTATTTTCACGTTTGAGGGTATTGGTCTCATCATACCTATTCAAGAATCAATGGCGAATCCGAAGAAGTTCCCTAAGGTTCTTGGCCTGGTCATGATCATCATTTCTGTGATTTTCATATCCATGGGAGCTTTGTCTTACGCAGCTTATGGGTCTTCTACCGAGACGGTTGTCATTCTAAACATGCCACAGGACTCTAAATTCGTCAACGCGGTACAGTTTCTCTACTCAGCGGCCATTCTCCTCTCGACGCCACTTCAAATCTTTCCTGCGATTAGGATCACGGAGAATGAGTTATTTACACGTAGCGGGAAATACAATCCATACATCAAATGGCAGAAGAACGTCTTCCGTTTCTTCGTGGTGATGCTTTGCGCGGCCATTGCTTGGGTGGGAGCAAATGATCTGGACAAATTTGTATCAATTGTAGGCAGTTTCGCCTGCGTTCCGCTCGTGTACATCTACCCAGTACGTCAACCGCATTCCTTACTTTCCTAACAGCCGCTAACTAGCCGTAGCCGATGCTTCATTTCCGTGGAGTGGCGAAGACAACCTTCCGAAAGGTAAGCGACGTGCTTCTCTGTGTCTTTGGTGTCCTCGTCATGGGCTACACGACTGCTCTTACTCTCAAGAGCTGGGCAAGTGGAAGCGAAGCGCCGAAGCTACCAAGCTATTGCGACAAGAAAAAGGCCGGGCTTTTCTAATCGCCGGTGGTTGAACTTACATCATGGAAGTTGTTTCTCTACATTCATAGACTTGGTTTCCTTGCATAGCGTTGCGACTGATTCGTTGGTAATGATTACATGCCAATTCCATACCTGGATCCCTTTTTCTCTGGGCGATATGGGCGTTCAGGCCTATACAATACATAGACTGGTGAGAGGGACCTCTTTATTTTCAATTTGGATGCATAGCGATAAATTCGTTGGTTTGTAGTAGGATAAAGGATCAAAGAAAGAGCGAAATTTTGTTAATACCCTAATGTATTTTTCAATCTGTATCCAGTTTCCAATTGATAAGTTGAGTACATCTTCATCCCAAACTCCGGTTACTTCCTAACCATGATGGGCGCTTACTAGCCATGTCTGAGTTACCCAGAAAATCTTTGCCATCCACCTTCTTTCCTGCTTCTAAATTCCCATGGCCATCACGAATGCTCCGAGGACAATGCTACTAACTATCATCACGCCCTTGACATCCTCTAATGCACTAACTGCACCACCGTTCTGTGGAGCGCTAGTAGCGCCTCCACCGCTACCGCCACCGCCACCCCCAGATCCTCCTGTCGTCTTTCCAGCAGGGACTGTTGGAGTTGCGGTGCCAGAGCCCCCACCTCCTGTCATTGTCATAGTGGTATTACAGGTGAGGCATTTGCTCGAGGTATATGGAGGGGTGCTGCGAGATATGTTAGCATCGCGTGTTCGACATGGGGCAGAGATGCATACTAAGACCCGTTCGAGGTATGATTGATGTAAGACGATAGCCCACCAGAAGGTGCATGTGTCAGGGCGAAAACGGAGAGGATGAAGAAGGCGAGAGAGAGGAGGGTTGAAAGGCGCGACATTTCGTGTTGTGTGTTGTTGGTAGGGTCGATGTATCACGGAATAGCTGGCGTGTGCCCTAGTCTTTGGTCGTCTGGTGGTTTCTTGTCTAATCAAATGAATGTAAACTGACTCTTGGCTAGGACATCAAGAGAGAAGGAGGGGTTTATGTACCTTTCTTCACAAAAATCTATGTGTACAGACTCACATGTTTGGCTAAGGCCTAGCATTCCTTACGCGTAGCACTGCGGCTAGCAGCAAGGGGGCAACCACTCCATAGAAGATCTAGATGGGTTGTTTACCATGGCCTCAAAATAGAATGCTGATCATTTCTTCGTTGTGAGGTTTCAAGGATCTAGCGAAGAATGTAGCTAGTCACCAAAGATGATGTTCGAAGGAAAATCAATAGAGGATTTCCACTACCAGACTCGGAGTCTCAGATAGTGGCAAGACATCGAAAAGCATGTAGGCCAAAGATAGAGAAGTCTCTAGTTTTACTTCGTATTAGACATATTTCTTAGTATTGTCCTATATGCGCGACTGTTTTAAAAGACGTGACGACTTCTTCCCTTCCAACTTCGAGCATTATTTTCGAGCTGCCTAGTCTATCTCTATAACTATAGCCTAGAATAACATTCCCTTTATATCTACGTACTACTAAATAAGGAGTAGAAGATTATATACTCTAGAAGCGTAGTCGTTGAGTCCGTAGGAAGGAATTGGTTTCCAGGAATATCGAATCGCAGTCACGTGTGTGTCCGATGAAGACTTTACGCGAAATTTACGCGGGGACTTGAGGAATCTCGTCGCCCTTGGCGCGTTGGAAAGGCAAACCGAGTCTGAAGAACAACATCCAACAACACCACACAAAATGGCTGTTTCGGAGGAGGGCAATCTGCTTCGCGGTCCATCGTGAGTTCTTTCGCAATGAATTTTCGAGTTTAGAAAATAACAAGAATCATCGCAGCGGGGACAATCACCCCTCCTTCCCGCGAGCCTCGACCTCGTATGTCCCTCAACAAACCTATGCGCTCGACAAAGAGAAGCACTATCGGCAGCAGTTTGGCGACATGTACTTTTTGCGGCTGACGAAGCTCAAGCCTGCTGTCGAGAAAGTTGCTGAAGAAGCTTGGGACGACTTCACGATTGGACGAGAGACTGTGCAAAGAGTGGAGAGAGTGCTCGATGTTAGACAAGGAAACCTGTGCTGGGTTATCGGTACTATATATATAGACATGCCCTTGAAACCGAATATTCTAGACGATATCAATAAAGATGTGAGCTGTCTTTGATCGAATATACCAGTTGGATACTAAATAAATGCAGCATTGGATTTCGGCACCACCTCCACTAGAGAAGTACCTATCGCCGCGCGGAGAAGACATTATTATGTTAGAAGATGAATCGGGAAGATTACGATTGATTGGCAGTGCTTTGGCCACCGAGTTGCTGGTCACAGGATGCATTGTAGCTGTGATGGGCACTGAAAATGCAAATGGCGATTTTGAGGTTGTGGATATAAAGGTTCCTGGCCTCCCTTCCCAACCTGAAAGATGGCAACAATCTAGCCACCCTGCAAACGGCCAATCCAAAGATGTAGACCAAGATGAGGACATGGACAGGGCCGTTCCACTCAGCAATGGAAAGAAGCTTGCGATTGTCTCTGGATTGGGGTTTTCGGGCACGGATGCATCGCATTCTCTCGACCTCAATCTCCTGACTGAATTCTTACTTGGCGAGGCCCTTGATCCAGTAACTCAAGAGAACGTCTCTCGGATCAGTAGACTTGTCATTGCTGGCAACTCGATCGCTCCCGAAGTAGATGCCGTTTCTCACGATACCGTTGGCAACACAAGAAAAGCAGCACAAAGGAAGTATGGCTATGATAGCAGTGCTTACAATCCTACACCAATGATGCATTTCGATGAGTTCCTAGCAACTTTACTTCCCAGTCTACCAATCACCCTGCTCCCAGGCTATGATGATCCTGCAAACGTTAGTCTTCCCCAACAGCCAATACATTCGGCCATGTTTCCACAATCTCGAACATACGGAATGATCCCATCTTCTGACGGGGCGGCGAGTCAACCAGGCTGGTTGGACACTGTGACAAATCCTTGGGAAGGAGAGATTGAGGGCTGGAAAGTTCTGGGTACTGGCGGTCAGAACGTTGACGATGTCTACAAATATGTTGAAAGTGAAGACAGACTCGGAATGATGGAGGCCATGTGCAAGTGGCGATGTTGTGCACCAACAGCACCAGATACATTATGTGAGTTGATCGCATCTATTCTTATGATATCCTACATATGCCGCCAACATCTTCACGGCTGAATAAATATCCGAAGCCAAAACTAACAAAATGAATACAGGGAGCTATCCTTTTCAGGACAACGAACCATTTGTTCTAAACTCATGCCCACATATTTTCTTCGTAGGATCTCAACCAAAGTTCGACACGGCAATGATTGAAGGTCCCGAAGGACAGATGGTCAGATTGATAACAGTTCCCCGTTTTGCGGAAACTGGCGAGATCGTCCTCGTAGACTCTGAGACCCTGGAAACCTCCGTTGTCAAGTTTACTGTGACGTGAAGGCAATCTGTGAATGTCCCTCTTTTTTTAGGATAATATCCTAGTACACTACTAGAGCGGACATTCAATCGCGCGAACATTCTATTTTCTGGCGATCGCTGGAGCCAACTCCTAAACGTGTATAGCTTGGTCATATTGATCAGGATTCTCATGGATTGAAGGTTGATCCGAGTCATTAGTTCCTCTGGCTCGAGGTCTTGTCCTTAATCTTGCTATATCGTCTGGACGTCCGATTTCAAGAAAATAGTCAAGCTCTTGGAAAATTGAAAAGGTTCAATGCCTTCTGGGTTTCTAAGATCCAGTGAGAGGGCAGAATCAGGGCTCTCCGTCAATCCATGTGACAAGTCCCGAGGTAACTGTTGATCGGGCGCAGCACGTTAAGGAATGCCCAGCTATGTGCTGCTTTAATCAAGAGTTTTATTCGCTCGCGAAGATACCCCTCGGCTAGTATGAATTGATAATTTGGATGTGCGCTACTTTTACTTTCTGCCGTGTTTGGAGCTTCTGCTGCTTGGTGAGCTGCAGATATACTTGCGCCAATTTTGACGTTGGCCTTTCCCTCCTCGATTGTTGTTTTGTGAGGCAATTGTTTCTAGGTCGTTTGATCCTCTCCCATTGTTTCTATCCCGTGATTCTAGTTCTCTGGTGGATTCCAAGATACTGTACATGGACAAGGAGGCCTGCGTCGACAAAGGATTTGGTCAATGTTGCAGGTGTCGAGTCCTTCTCGCAAATCTTGCCCTCTCGTCATCTCAGATGCTAGGTTGGCAAGACGCTCACCCCAACGTCCCCTTCTCCGTCTCTGTTCTAATTCCCACGTCCCCCGAGACGCGTCCGCGACAAAGCATGCGGCTTCTGTTGGCGCCGCCGTTCTTGCCCTCATCCAGGCCACTTGGTAACTTACATTTATGCGACCCCGGCATGTCATCGCTTCCACCCTCCCCTTCGCTGCTCCATGCATTCGAAGCCAGTCGGACGGACGGACGTATGTCACCTCAAGCTTCTTTGTCTCCTCGGGCAACCTCGATTGAATCGAAGCCCCTCTCTCTTCTACGTTTCTTGCTATTCTGCATCTTCCTCTTTAGCTCGGGTTGCTGTGTGGTGTTGGCCTTAATTTCAACGACTAGGTGGCCGAGTGCATAGCACGGTGCTTGCAGCGTTCTTTATGGTGCGGGTCCTTGCGAGGCCAGCCAGTTAGTTGGGCGATGACGGGAAGGGTTGCATGAGGATTGGGGATCACGGATGAGTTGCATGTCTGCGACGCAAGGAAGAACAGTTCGCTGCCTTCCTTTAGTGGGATTATAGGAGAATCGCTCTAGCCTTTGTTATCGTAGTATGGAATGGGAAGTTGCGAGCAAGTCTGAGGTTCCATACTTGATTTTTGAAATAGCGGTCATATCACTGGCAATGATATGATCCTTTCGATGGGGGACTATGTGCAAAAGTACTCAGTTCATTGGGCGATAGGTTTTGGGGTGGGTGGAGCTGGGGGACCTGGCAAATTTAGTGGTGGAGAGATGCCAAGAAGCCTCCTCCTTTCCGGTAAGCGAAGCTTAAGCGAAACGCGCAAAAAGTGATAAATACCAGATCGCAGGGACGGCATGAGGGACTTCACTAAAATACATAATCCTTCAATCATCCTGGCTATGCTTTTCAAGCTAATTTGGTGTGACGGCTAAGGACTTTTTCTACATCATTTACTATACTGTCCCCATAGCACTGGGTACAACTTACCCACCCACCCCTGAATATAGAGGTCTCACCTGTGGTTGTCTTGCCAACATTCCGGGTGTTGTGAGAGAAGCTCTATGGTCAATCTAGAAACATTCCGGCGGATTGACAGTTGATCTCCCGTGAACCCCTGAATAAGGAGACCAGCTTAAATTCAGCTGAAAGAGCGCCGATTCACTCTCTCGGTCTGTAGTTAAACGATTGAATGGATCTCCCTAGGGGATGAACAATAATGCGTTTCATATACAGCCGCGAGTATTATAAACTCAAGTGGAACCGGTCGATTGACCTAGACTAATAATAATAGCTGCAAACGTAATTAGTCCCCCCCCCGGCCCCGCCCGACAACGGCCTTCCCTTATCAGAACCTACCAAAGGGATAAGCCTCAAATACATCCTCAACCTCCTGCCTATTCATGGTGCCCTTAGTGCGTGGGACCGCCTTGAGCCGTGGTGCTATGGCTATAACCCTATCCTCCCCTCCCTGCTGTCCGAAAGCATCCTCGACAGCATCAATCCAGTCCGTGTCTTCCGTGGCTGAAGCCTCTGTCTTCAAAGCAGCATTCTTGCTAGCTGCGCTCGTGGCAAGTTCCATCGTCTCTCTCTTCCGGGCCTTGGTGAGGAACTTTCTCGTGGGCCCTCTGGCGTGGAGTGCTTTGGGCTGGAGAGGGATGTCGTCGTCTTCATCTTGGTCGCTGTCGATTGCGGTTGCTTGGGTATTGGTAGGCTCCGATTTTTTAGTGTACTTTCTCTTCTTTGGTTTGGGTGTGTAGGCTTCATCCAAGTCAGAATCGACTGCGGTTTATTCTGTGGAATTCTTGGTGGTTTCTCCCCTGTCGGAATTTCTCTTGCCCTTCTTGTCCTCCGTACCGCCTTGGAGAGAGTCTTGCCCGTTGTCATTCCCATCTGCGAAATAATTGCCTTGAAACAGAGATTCTACTGTAGCTGGAATGTCGCTTTTGTAACCAGCTATGGCAGCATTTGTGAAAGCATTCCCTTGGGCCTGAACTCGTACCATAGCAATGATTTCGCTTTCAGTGGTGTCGACGGTAGATATTCCCTCCTCTAGAGCACCATTGTTGATGAGATATTCTTTGTTGGTGAGCTGTTCGGCTTCACTGGGGGCGAAGTTTTCCTCATGGCTGTTGATCTCAACCGGAAGGTCAAACGACCTTCCGGTTCGAAGTGTTCCGCCCATGAAAATCAGCTCGTTGCCGTGAGATTCCATATTGTCGATATCTTCATCTTCACCTGCTGCTCTATCTGTATTTCCAACTTCCGCTTTTTTCCCTCACGCCTGTCATGACCAAGCTGGAGACTTTACCTTTGGTGTGGAACCCATTTGCTCTAGTTGTCGAGTTGGATTCGTGGTACTCAACTTCGTCGAGAACAATCGTTGATGCAATATTCTTGGACATGTTGACTACTTGAGGTGGTGGTTGAAGTTGTTGTGTTCTTAAATGTGTGCGTGTGCGTCTGCGTGCGAAGGAGGGAAAGGTGAGGAGACTGTGTAATGGTTGCGGTTGCGGTTGTTGATTGTGCGAAGGAGACAAATAGAAAGGGTTGGAGCACGGCAAGAGTAGATACACAAATCACCTTTGATGAAATTCTCTTGTATTCAAAGGTGATGTATTAAAGTCGACATATGATAAGTACGTAGAGAGTGTAACTTGGGTTTCAAGTAAACTGCAAGTGTGAAGTTGAAATCACAAAGAAGAAGAGAGAGTGACATATTAAGCTTCCTTAAATTTCAAGGGGATTTAGAAGAGTACTAGCTTAAATAGAGGCAAGGACGTTTTATAATATCTCCTCCGGTTATTACTTACTCGGTAAGATTCTTCTTGTAATAGAAAAGTTTAATGGTTATTAGATCGAGCTACGAGTAATAGTTTAAATTTAAGGCGAGGATAATTTCCTATTCCTTTACAATTTAACCAGAGTCTTCTTATAGAATAAAGAATTATGGGGATTAATATTTCTAAGGTAAGGAGAGAGCCTTCTAGTCTATACTTATTTAAGGAAATTATTATTATAGGATAAAGGAAAAATAGGCATCTAGAGAGCCACGAGTATTAAGATAGCTTAAGGTAAGGAAGGCTTCCTATATCTCTTCCGGTCTTTATATATTTAATAAAATTCTTCTTAAAGGACAAGGAATAGATCATTCCAAAGAGAGCCAGGATAATTAAAATTAAGTTAAGATTCCTATTTCATATTATTCTCTTAATTTGTTATTTTTATTAGATAAACATTTATTAGGTTTATATAGACCTTTGTTCTTATAACTAGGTCTACTAGTGTTTAGGATGTTTCACCCCGTCGAGTAATATGTAAGTCCGTAAGAAATATCGATGTCCATTTCATACTGCATCATTTTGTATTATATATTCCGATATGGCAAAGCAGTACCCTGGCGTCTCTGACAGCCATGTCCACCACCTACTCCAGAAGTTATATACACATCCAAATTCCCAGACTTCTTTTACTAGGATTCTGCCTAACGCCTGTATATGCAATGAAATGCAATGCAATTCTAAATGTCGCTTTACATTTCCAACCCCTCTTTACTACCAGGGCGCGAAAAGTCCTCCTCCCTGATACCACCCCTCTCACACATTCTTCTAAAAATGCCACCCTTCTGCCATAATGGATAAGGCTCATCCAGCTCCGCAATCTTGCCCTGATCCATGACGCAAATACGGTCGTAATTTATAATAGTCTTCAACCTATGAGCGATGCAGAGTAGTGTCTTTCCCTGGAAAGCACTGGCCATGGTGCGTTGAATCTTCTCGTCAGTCTCCATGTCGATAGACGAGGTTGCTTCGTCGCAAACGATGATCTGTGATCCGCGTACGAGCGCACGTGCAAGTGCCATAAGTTGGCGTTGGCCAAGGGAGAAGTTGAGACCTTCGTCTTCGACAATACCATCAAGGTGGATACGGCCGGGTGATTTGTCGTCGAGAGAGGCTTCTGCGGTGACCAGATCTGACTGGCGGAGCGCAGACCATAGTTCGAGATCGGTATGTTCGCCGAAGGGATCAAGATTAGAACGAATAGTGCCCTTGAAGAGTGTTGGATCCTGCGGGATAATAGCAAGACCAGAACGCAGGTCCTGGAGACCAATCGTAGAGATATTAAGTCCATCGATGGTGATGGATCCGGCGGAAAGTTCATTAAGACGGAAGAGTGCAGACATAATACTAGATTTTCCAGCTCCGGTTCTTCCTACGATACCGATCCTTTCACCGCCCCTGACATCCATACTGAGGTCGGAGAGGACAAGTGGGAGATTTGCGCGATAACGCATTTCCACGTGGCTGAAGATGATCTCACCAGATTCTGGCCATGATTTGCGCACCTCGATAGTCTTGAGAGGGGCTTCTTCTTCGAGTTGTGTTCCATAGTAGTGAATTCGCTCTGTAGCGTTCATGCCGTTCTCCACTTCAGCAAGTTGGCGAACGGTAAATTGGATCATTTGTACGATAGAGAGGATATAAGATAGAACAAGACCGGCGATTGACGGGGAAACGTTGAACCGCGATGTTACCACCAGTATACCAGTGACAAAGACAAGAATGTTACCGATGATATCTAGCCGAGTTGCCAACCAACGTTGGTTTGCGAACGTGAGATAATAGGCACTGTTCATGTCATCAATTGACTCTCGAAGATTGAGAATGAAGTGATCCTTCAGCCCATAAGCGCGGATAGAAGCCGTTCCAGATAGACCCTCGGTGAATTTGGCAAATACGTTGGAACGAAGAACAGATTCGAATCGCTTCATCTCGCGAGCTGACGCACGATAGTACCCGGCAGAGAAGAGGAAGAGCAAGAAGAGTGGCCCCAAGGCAATGGCGAAGTAGTGAAAGTAAGCAATGATCAAGCTAAAGACCGACAAGATCATGGCCAAAGTAAGGAAGTACATCCGCAAAGCATC
Source organism: Amylocarpus encephaloides (assembly GCA_019669835.1). Classification (NCBI taxonomy): domain Eukaryota; kingdom Fungi; phylum Ascomycota; class Leotiomycetes; order Helotiales; genus Amylocarpus; species Amylocarpus encephaloides. The sequence goes on along the minus strand of MU251472.1, from coordinate 83,937 downwards.
TGTCAAAGTATTATCCATGACATCGACGTCTCGAGAGAATCGGTTGGTTATACGTCCTAAAGGAGTGGTATCGAAGAACGACATCGGAGCTCGAAGTGCTCTGGTGATAGCTTGGTTGAGCATCTGCTTACTGGCTGATGTACCAACATAAGTAAGAACCTGGGAGAAGGCGAAAAGTAAAAGCGCTTGCGATGCACCCAGAGCGCCATAAACACCAATATAAAGGCCTCTGGAGTAGCCAAACTCGTCGCTAGTCCACCACGAAAGCCACAAACTGGTCGCAATGTTGGCACCTTGGGAGGAAACGAGGAATAAGAACACTAGGAAGGCATTCAAGATGGTACCAGAAGCACGGATATAATCCAAGTAAACAGACCATGGCACGCTCTTGACGGCTCGCTCTTCAGCTTGCATTAGTGCTGGACCACCCTTCCGCTTCTTTTTGACTGTCTTCTTTTCGTCCTCGACCTCATCATCATTGACATGCTCCTCTTCCTCGTGCTTTTCCTCAACAGCAGTGGTTTCCATCAACAATTGAAAGGCTGGATGGTTTTGCATAAGATTGTCGAATGTGTCAATCGCTTGGATATGGCCATCCTCCATCCAGATGATACGGTCACATCTGTTCAAGACCCACAGTTGATGTGTCGCTAAAATACGAGCCTTGTCCTTCAGTAGTCCGAGAATGGCGTTGTCAAAGATATGACGGCCGACGTGTGCATCCACTGCAGACAGCGGATCGTCCATAAGGATAAGATCAGCATCGAAGTAGATCGCACGAGCAATGTTGAGGCGCTGCTTTTGTCCTCCTGACACAGTGATCCCACGCTCACCAATTTCAGTGTTGTCACCTTGGGGAAGCATGTCGAGATCTGGTTGCAAAGCACAGGCGTCCACAACACGATGATACCTAGAGTCAAGTTAGTGTAAAGCTTAAGATCTGCACGGTAGGGACCAACCAGTTCTTATCCATTTCCTTCCCGAACAAAATGTTGTCCTTCACCGTAGCATTTTGAATCCATGCGTATTGTGGGCAGAACGCTCTTCTTGCACCGATTGCCAACTCCCCTTTTGTCCTGCGCATATCACCGGCAAGTGCAGCTAGTAGGGAACTCTTTCCGCTACCAACACCGCCAATTACTGCAACCAATTCATTGCGGCCAATGGAAAACTCCATGTTCTGTAGTTTGAAGGGTTCTCGTTCCTCGGTAAGCGTCGTAGCATCATCTGGTGTGCTACTCCCTGAGGATGTCAGATCTGGCGAGGCTAAAACATTTGCTGGCCCTTTCTCGTCAACAGGTGCTTTCTTCGGTGGCATTTCAGCCTTGACAGCCTTGCTAGGCAGCTTCCCAGCTGCTGGAGCTCTATCCGGATCTTGTGTGGCAGTTCGCTCCCAGGTGAAGTCGGCATGTTTCATGTCTACAGCGTTCTCGGCATCTAGATCAAATTTTACTTCGTCTTCCTGTTCCTCGCTCATGAGATACTCCTGGATTCTACAAATTGAGGACCAAGCATCCGTGACCTGCCCGATAATCATAGGCAACAGATTGAGAGGGATACGAAGGGAGTTGAACAAGGCGAGTGAGGAGAAGACAAGTGCTGGATCAAGTACGTTGTCTGTCAGGGAGTAGGTAACGAATGTAAGCATCGATGCGAATATGGGCAAAGACAGCGAAACTGCCATAAGAGCATTTCGAATGGCGAGAAGAACTTGGATGGCGGAAATCTCTCGGTCTCTGATTTCGCCCAGTCGTTTCAGGAATGCGGTTTCCCAGCCAAAGAATTTCACAAATCTGACCGATTGTAAGATTTCTTGTGTTAAGCTCACCCGCTGATCAGTGATCTTGTTGATCCTCTTTCGTCGTCTGAACAAGGACTTGACCGCTTTTGTCAGAAGAGGCATACCAACAAGAAGTAAAGCAAACCCAGCCAAGGCATTGTATGACAGATTGACGACCAAAAGGGCGAGGGTGATAAGGCAAGCGATTGGTGCCGTCCAGATCATGTGGAATAAGCCTGATGCTTGATCGACACGATAAGTATCAACGGACATGAGATTCACAACTCTCCCGTTTGCCCAGCCAGTACCATCCCCTGAGATACCCTTTCCAGCATCTGGTCCATTCACAACCCCTTTTTTGTTCTTCGTGTCTTTCTTCGCCTGCTTCGGATCGACCTTGACTTCTTCCTCCTCGGCTCCTTTCCTGATTTCGCGACCGCCAGCTTTTGCACGTCCAGAAATCTTCATGGCTTTTTCGAAAATGACTGATATGAGAACCGCTCTAGATTCTCCTCCGACCATCATTCCGCGATAGATAAAGTGGTTCGTACCCAAACTCTGTAGCATTTGCATAAATGTGATTCCGAGGACTAACCCAATTCCCTTTCCAATATGTGGTGGGTTCTCTCCCTTTCTCTGTGCTCTATATGCATCAGTGGCAAATTGAATGAGATATCGAAGAGTATATGGCGATACGGATTGTAGGATATTTGAGAAGAATTGACACACTCCACCGATCCAGAATTCGACTTTGAAAGTTTCGTATAATGCCCATAGTAAAGGGTACTTGTCTCCTCTTGCTGCCCTCTTCTTGAAAGATGCCTGTAACTTCTCCGTCATAACATTTGCCGTTCGATCTGGGTTGACAGTCCATATGTCGTTCTGTTCGAGTGGTCGTTTGTAGCCGACCTGGAAACCTTAGCATGCGTTGTGAATGATGGAAAGGACAAACATACAGACATAATGGGCGCAACCCACTGAAAATATACCAAGCTCAAGAAACCAGCAGTGTGCTCTCTTGAAGGCCCTCTATTTCCTGGAACCGGCGGTATTTTGCCCCATCTCAGTGGGTTGATTTGCTTGTACCATGACTTTTTTGGAACAGGCTCATCTGCATGGGAGTCCGTCCTGGTCACCGCACTCGCATTTGTCGAATATCGATCTACAGACTCCATCTTTCCCTTCTCCTTTTCATCCCCTCCACTGGAGCTGTGGCCCTGCTTGCTTGATGTTCCGGCATGGCTGGTGAATTCTATAGCATCTCTCTCGGAGTTGTCAACATCATGTGGCTCGGAGTGATTCGTACTCTGGACTGCTGCTTGAGGATCCGGAGGAGTTGGCATGGGACCGTTCTCCCCATCGTAGCTAGCCATGGTCTATTTTGCGATCAACCCAAGATATTCGCCATCGAGCTGGAATGTCCAACAGATCGACAAGTGGGGAAGGTTGGTATATACTCTGAGAAGAGAGGGTCCGCAACGGCAAAACGACCTGCCGACTGGCAGTCTTCTGATCAAGGCCCAACTTGGTGCATTTGGGGTGCATGAAGCAGGGGTGTTGATTGTATGTATGTGAACTTAGAGAAGAGTGAGCTTTGTACCTTGTAGATGTCACCTACTTCTTTAGAAAACTATGGGGATTCATGGCCGAGATGCCAGAAGAAATTCTGCTCCATCCATTGTTGTGTAGTCTTTCTTCTTCGGCAACGGCAATGGCTACTGGGGCTGACGAGGACGGCTCCGGTGGACAGATTCCCGCGATTGGACAACTCGGATCCGATATTCCAAACCTACTTGAGTATCAAGTAATCATTTCGTTGGTTGCTTTGAAATGCTTGGTAAGTTTTTCGGAGACTATTTTCCGACCTCGGATTCAGGTACGAGCTGTTGGCTGTTTGCTGTTCGCTAATACTACGTCCGTATACGGCAACCGTTGACCTTTGGTCCTCTTATGACAGTTGTACTCCATACAACAACAAAGTACACCAACACACTCTGGTCGTCTAAAGCTTGTCTTCACATCGTCTCTTCCAACTCCCGGGTTTAAGCTAGCAATTCCAATCTCACACCAACCCTCACATCCGGCAACCTTCGCAGAGCTGGGACAAGAAAAGCTTGGTGAGGCTAATGCAGCTTAGACGGCCAACTCCAACTGCTTGACTAGGGGAATGGCAACTTTTCAGTCTAGGATAGGGCCAAAAGTGGTAATTCAAGTTGCAACTACGAGTCTACGGGCGACAGGGAGTTAAGAAAGTCCCGCTTCCGATAACTCCGTGTGCCATAAGAGATATGGAGCTCGCTTAAGCCACGCCTTAACTCGACGCACCAGTGCACCACAAAGCCAAATAGCGGTGAGTCTGCTAAATGTTCTGACAAACCAGCTTCAGTACGTATGTACGACGTAGGTGCTCCGGTGTCCGTACTCTGCAGCCATCAGTTCAGTTCCTCTGCAGACCGAGTTCAGTGACTTGATGTTACAGTAGTAGTCTTTGGGTTGACGAATGAGAGGGGGTTCTATGCTGGTTGAATGGCTATGCCCATGTGTACGGACGTATAACGAGAGAGTACTATACGTTATACACAGCTTCCAGGATTGAAGAGGTCGTGTCTTTCGTCTGTCAGGTTTTCACTGGGCGCTCGATACTGGTCTCGTCAGAACTACAAGTAGATTAAGATGATCTTTGGAAGGCGCTTGGGAAATCTCCTCATCTAGCAGACACTATGCAGAGAGCGAGGATGATGTGACTTGTTTCTATTGAGCATCTTCAAGGTCATGGTGCTCTTAAGAAGATTGTGCCAAGTCACAAGAGGAGCCCCCGTGTCAGAATTCACCACCACGGAGGCCGACGCGCTACACTTGTCAACAATCCTGGAGATGACTCTAGACCTACATACATAGATACACATACATTCATGTCTTCTAATCCTGGTCCATGCAAATATGCCATGATGCTCAACTCTACTCTCCTTCCAACTCCAATGCTGCAGCGCGACGATATTCACAATCATCAACCCGACAGATGCAACCAAACTGCCATGATTTTCAAGACACACAAGCCATCCTCTCCACCAAAGCCTCTTGATCCAACTCCTGAAAACCAATCGACTTTGCGTACCCCCTAGCGCCTCCATGCTTAATATCCAGGTGACTGACCATCTCCTGGACCCAATCTGCGGGACATCCCGCGAATTCCTCACCCAGACCTATACTTCTGATTTCTTCTAAACGTGATTCATACTCTGGCACAAGTTCTTCTTCGGAAAGAAGATAGTCATGTACAATGGCGTCGACAGGAACTCCTAGTAGGAGCAGAGCAAGACATATGACGAGACCAGTTCTATCTTTACCCTGTGTACAATGGACGAGCACGGGAGCATTGGCCCGATTAGATAGCGCGTGGAGCGTCTTGGAATACATAGGTTAGCATATATCTAATGGGCTCTTGACTCTGACATACCTCTAAAATCTCAGGTCCCGAGTTGTCGATCGTGTCCTTGCCTAAGCCAACAAGTCCGCGTGGCCCCATCACCTCACGGCACATGATGGCAATTGCCTTCATGCGTTGACGGAAGAGCATGAGAAATGCTATCTTTCTGTGAGGAACGTAAGCACTGAATGACAAGCAGAGAATGTGGCCTCTGGCAGGTGAAGAGGAGAGGGCTTGCTCGTACATTAGACTCCACCATGACAGTCGGTGGATGAGGCTGCGTTCGAAACTCTTGCCGTTGATGTTGATTAAGCGATAATTGACATCAGGTATCTTGAGGGGTTTTGACAAAGTTTCGTTAGATTGGACGATCTGGGGCATCTTCAATTGGCCTTGCCTCTTTTTCACCTGATTGGCGTGTTCTGTGCTATTCGAGGATCCCTATTAGTACATGGGTCTTAATAGTGGGGCAATTAAAGTGTACACAGTCCGAAGGTCTACGATGGTTTTGATGCCAAACTGCTCTACTAAGCGCTTCCTATCCAATAGCGTAGCATCATCTGTGACCATCAATAACATGTTTAGCTTGGAGTAGAGACTGGCTACCTGGCCGAGCACTTCTGAACAGCAGGCCTTCTGTGACAAGCCTACACTCATTTTAGTAAATAAAGTGCTGGAATAAGCGAGTGTGGGCTTCCTGTATCGTGTGTTCACGCGACAACATTCGACCTACTTTTTCCCGGTGAATTTGTTGATTGTACTACCAACGTCTCTGAAATTCAAGATATTCTCAAACTTCTCGACGAGGATCTCGCCCTCCCGAACGTCCGCCATGGTCTTCATGTCGACTTTGAGGTCAACCATTGTCGCAGATCCAGACAGCATGTCAAAAAAAGATCTGATGACGGGAGGAATTAGCGGTTGATGCGACGTGAGGAAAATAAATCTAGTGAGCGAGAGAGAGTGACTTTAGATGTGATGGATGCCAATTGCCATAGGAAGGTGAACCTTTGAACTTGAGATGAGGGAAGAACAGGGGAGGGACTTTGAGCACGATGAAACGGGTTGACTCCTGAAATTATAGACTTAAAACAGGGATCTTGGTTGTCGACCCGACTCGACCACTCGATTTTCCTCGAGAAGCTGAAGCATCCTAATCCCTGTGACGATCTCCTTGATTTGACATAGCGATGTGGACCGATGAACAATCAGTTTTCGCTCCCGTTCATCTTCACGCACGAAAATCCCAGTCGCAATAGTGGGGGAGGTTCGTGATAGCATTTGCTCAGATTATCAGAAAACTAAAGATGCGCATTTATAGCCACTTGTTTCTCGACATTAATAACCATACGAAGGCTAAGTGTATACTTACATTAAAGAGTAAGATGCCTACTTTTAGTTAAACTGTAAAGCAGTAGGGCGATAAAGGAGTAGGACTAAGGCGGAGTATAGCTTACTAGAGGCACCCTCTTGATGATCGAGCTTGATTTTAAAGTTAAAGTTAGTTAGTGCCCAAGGTGGATAGTAGAACCTACAACGTTGTAAATCGACATTTGACTTGAAAGATCTTTTTATTAAAACCTTAATATAGTTGACTGGATGAGAAACATAGAAAACCTTCTCTCTATGCTCGAGTAGGCGCCTTATAGGCCGTGTGCATGTGTGTTTCTCTTATAAGAAGCTATTAAAAAGGGGGGTTTCTTATATGCGAGGGTTTTGACCTATACTATCACTTATCCCCCACGTTGGCAAGCACATGTTGGGGGTGCATGACAGAAACCGCGCAGCCGACATGGGGGGTCTTCAGTTACGGAGTAGTATCCCTAAATATTTGTTAGTGTGTAGGTAAGCAAAGCAACGCTGTGATTCTCGTTCGAGCAGCTTCCACCGCAATGATTCGCTACGCTATATCATCCCCATACCTGATCCATCGTATTTCGGCTACGGAGTACGGTACTCCGTACTTCGTAAATATTTGATGGCGTGTGCAAGGCCACGCTGTGATTCGCTTTCGAGAAGCTTCCACCGCAATGATTTGCTATGCCATCCCCACGCTAGATCCACCGAATAGTCTTTACGACTATTGTGGGGATAGTACAATATCCCTAAATACAGTAATGTAAGTGTATGGGTCAGCAAGGCCACACTGTGATTCGCTTTCGAGCAGCTTCCACGCCAATGATTCGCTATACCATCCCCACGCTAGATCCACCGAATAGCCTTTATTATGGGTGGGAGAGGGTACAATAGTGATGTACAGTAGGGAGGTCACCCTGCAAGTCTGCAAGGGGTGTACGGAGGAATAGTTCAGTAGGTCCTTTTCTCTAATGTTATTGAGGGAGGTTGCTTCCTCTCTCTTGCTGTCAAATGCTCTACCGCGGAAATGCTCTACGACGGTACCTCCGTGCGTTTTCCGGATTTCGCGTTTCTCAAGATCCATGTCAAGCAAAAATAGATGATGCTTGGCCCCTGGGGACCGGGGTTCCAAATGTCTTGGCAAGGCGGGCCCAGTGGTGACGTCAATCACACCATCCTTCCTTCGCTTTGGGTAACCAGCTCCAAAACAGCAGAGGAAAGTCTAGTTTGCTTGGGGAACATCATCACCCATCACAATCTCCATCATAATATCCAAGTCCTGTAAACAGTGCCATCATCATTTACTTCAAAGTCCTTCTCCCTACCTCTTTATCACGGCAGTAAATCTGAGTGTGCACTCACTCTCTGGTGGTCGACCGGTCCTTCTCATACTCCGCCCATTGGATGACGTCGGAGACACGGTTTGGAAGCACTACGTAGCTTTTGAGGAACGACTAGTGGCACCAGGTCTCATCAACAGGAAGATCGGCTTTCCCTCCTCGATCATCAACAGAGACCATTATCCTCTTCGGCATCCACGCAGGTACTCTCCACGCATTCCGAGTACATCAACAATACAAACATGGCGCAGGTTCAAAGTGCAACCACGGCCGCTGTACCCACAGGCCCAGTCGAAGATGTTCGCAAGGGACACCACACCCATTCTAATAAATTGGAGGATCAGGCTGCGACGGCTGCCTTGTATGTCACGAAATATGACAACAGTAAGAACGGACAAGAGTTTCTCGATAGTGATCACAAGCTATCCTTTGCCGGTAGGTGAAAGATTAAGAAGTGTGTTGGCGGATCAGTATAGAACTCTAGCTAATGATCTTCTCGCTAGGCGCGGCGGCATCTCTCAAATACGCCAACCCAAAAGATCTGCCAAGTTATCCCTCAAGCGGATTGAAGAATGATTTGGCTGCTGGCGCTGCTGCAAGTTTAGGATGGAGTAATCAGAAATCTTTTGAGCATTGGAAGCCGGATCCTTCTGCGTCCGCTTCAGCTGCTGCTGTTCTCGCGAAGGACTACAAGATGGCTCCTTCGTGGCAACCACAGCAGAGCTCGCATGGCACAAAAGCAGCAACACTGGCTCACAAGAATGATGGAAAGGTAGAAATCTGGAAGCCGGAACCAACGGTTTGGGGTAATTCAGCAGCTGCTCAAGCATTCAAGAAGTTTGGTGCAGGCCAAGCATCTCCTATGATTGATTATGGGTATACCGATCTAGGACGGCAGCGCTCCTTGATGGCTGCCACAGGCGCAATGTCTACGAGCAGAAAACGCGCAGAATCGACACCGCAACGTCCTGCAAAACTCGAGACATATCCCGACGAAAATAACGCAGCAAAGAATGCCCTGAGTGCCGCTACTTCGGCGCATACCAAGAAACGCAGCAGCAGCAACATGACTCCAGAAGGTGGGTCCGTCCCTTTCACCACCATGTCGAGAGAGATGTATACATCTCATCCACCTGTCGCTGCAGAGGTCGACGAATTGAACAGGCAGAACTCTTTACACGCTTCTGCCGTTGCCATGGCCAAGCAAATGTACAATATCCAGCAGAAACAGACTGGCGCTGCTTCAAACACACATGCACAAAGTGGAGCATCTGCAGCGCATGGTCGGAAGCCGTCGACGTCTAGCACGGGCGACGATGTACAGCCGATGCGCTTCAATAGTTTACAAGAAGCAGCACAAAAACTGGCGCAGGAACGACTTGTCAAACTGCATGATGAGCACGCTCAAAATCGAGAATACCGTGATTACTATGGAAGCACACAACCTACATCGAGATTGTCCATTCGGGGACGAACTCGTCGCCGAGCATCTAGCGACGGAGGACTGGACGAGGATCGAGAGCAGTCTAACAAAATCAGAGCCCAGATGTCGCTATTCTCGAATAACATCTCACAAGTGGATACGAATAAGCGTCAACAGGACAGAGAAAATCTCATCGCCATTGCCCAACGTAACGTCACGAAAAGCTTACATGGAATGGACGAGAAGGTGTTCGCTGAGACAGGAAAAGTGGCGCCGTCACTTCTCAGTGAATGGGAAGTCAAGGCACATGCTGCTGCGCAGAGGAAGAGCGATAATCGAATGGAGAACTATGGCAAAGTTAACATTGGCGGAGGCAAGTTCATCAATCAGAGTGCTGTTGATTTGGTGGCTTCGAAGAATGTACAACCGGTCTTGGACGATATTAATGAGAAGGCCGAGGTTAGAAGAATCAAAGAGGCCGAGATAAAACATGAACAGGAAACACAGAAAAGGAAGGCGCAAGAGCAGAAAGCTCGAGAGAAGGAGCAGAAAGAAATTTACAAAAAGCTTAGACGTGAGTTTGTTGAATCTTCATGAAGCCTCTAATCTAAATTATAATAGAACAAGATAAGGAAGAAGAGAAAGCACGTAAGGCCGAGAAAAAGGTCGCTCGCGACCAAGAAAAGAACGCGAACAAGCGGCTTTCACAGAGAGCGGGCATGACTGCTGTTGTAGCTTCTGGTAGGGAAGACAAGGTTGCTGAAACTGGAACTGACCGAGCTGAAGCTGCTGTCGACAATGACAATGTGGACGAAGCTGTTGCTGGGACTACTGCAACAACTAAGGAGGAGGAGAAACCAGCTCGTGATGAAGAAAAGCTCGTGATGAAGGAGCATGCGCAAAACGCGGAGGCAGCTCCAGTTGTTGGACTCGGCCCTGCCGATGAGATTGCGGAGACCGGCAATGAGAGAATCCAAGGTTCTGCTGGAATTCGAACATCAATGGAGGATCAAGCCAGTCTACGCATGAGAGAAACCGCGAACGCTGCGAATGCAGATGATGCTCCCCCAACGTCTCCGACATCGACAAAAGAGGGTGGCAAAGTCAAAAATTGGCTAAAGACAAAATTCGCCCGCCGAATGAGCAGGCCTCAGAAGCCCTCGACGGCGGAGAAGGATTCTGAAAAGAGGGGCAGTTTCATTGGCGGAGCTGCATTGATAGGCGCAAGTGCTAACAACAGCACGACTAGCCTTGGTGTCAAAGGCTCAAGCGTTCAAGATGTTGCACTGGCCAACACGAAAACAAGGGAAGAAACGAAGAGTGAGCCGTTCGAGGAGAGAGTTGCTGGTTCTTCAGCGAGAAGAGAAAGTAGCGTCAGTTCTGTGAGTAGCGTTAGTAGTATTGGACGAGAGGACGAAGAGTTCCAAGAAGCAAGAGACAACTTCGATGAAGACCTTGCTCCTCCGCCAACATTCCCAGCGCACAAGAGCAGCAGTCCCGCACGATGCGCTAAATTTACCGAGGAGATTTAAGTCTCGCGAAATAAAAAACCCAGGGGAGCTAGGCGTAGACAACAGACAACAGGAATGAGGTGGCTAGTTTGGGCGTGCTTGCAGCGCTTGTCTTTGCCTTCCATTGTTGCTTTCAGGTCAATGAATTACCCCTAATACCAACTTGTACAGCCGGAAATAGGTTCAAGAACAGGAGGCTATCGGTGCCTTTTCTCTCTTTAAAACAGCCTTGTATGGGCTTATGTACGAATGGGATCGGGTACGGGGATATCAATATGCATATCGCAGAAAAGGAAAGGATGGCCGTATTATTTGAACATGGGTAAGGATGCAAAACAGGGTTTGGGTTGTTTTACAGCTTGGTGTTTACGGATTATAGTCTGTAATTGGTGATAGCACTTGACTTTGTAAGCTCTCGGTATAGTGACAGGATACAAGAACAATAAATAAATCGCAAGACCTGAAAAGGGGTTTCAAACAACAAAATATCAGTTTGGAGAGGTATCAAGGTGATAGAGGAAGGACCTTACAAACCCCAAGCCCGAGGAAAATATTGTCCAACTAATTGGGTTTCACATGGAGTAACTGAGATTTGCTAATTCACGTTCGCACTTCAGGTATGATACCCTGGTCAATTTAACCGAAGATCCATCACCGTTCGTTACAGTACGCTTCTCCACATTTTAACCGCTCTATCAACCAAAGCGCCACTACGGAGAACGGCTTACAAAGTTGACACCTTCATAGCAAGATCAATTGGTGCGATGCGATACCACGGCCGCGGTCACTTTATTAGAAGTGCTTGATCTGGCATTCCCACAAAGATGGCGACCTTCAAGCGGGCTCCCGTCGCCGGAGCAGGATCCAACAGGTCCAGCATCCTCTCCTCCCTCAAAGCAACACAGATGATCGAGAGCAAGCCCATCCTCCCTGCCGAGATCATCTCCACGATCCTCGATTACCTCCCGATACCCGACCTCATATCCTTCGCGCGTACCTCGAAACGAATGCTGGAAATGGTGTATGAGGATTCGCGGTGGGTACAGAGACTGAATGTCATGGGTGTTTGGAACGAGAGGGAGGCTAGAAAGCGGTTTGAGGGGGCGATGCGGAGGAAAAGGGAAATGATGAAGATGAAACATGAGGAGGAGGCGAAGAAGTTGGGGATTGGAGTCAATGGGGGTGCTGGGTCTGGCGCTGCAAATGCTGGTGCGAGGAAGACGAGTACAACAATTTTCGATGCGGGCGTGGAAGAGGAGAGACAGAGGAGGAGCGTTGAAGTTGTGAATAAGCCCCCGACAATAAGGACGTCTGTGGATGGGTTCGAAACGTTGACGTTGACACCGATTGCGAAACCCCCTATACAGCGAGCGCCCATGCTGGACCCGGAAGCTTTACTTAATATTTTCTCTGGAGTGAAGTCTATACGAGGTTCCGCGAGGCAGGAATATGGGAAGATATATGCCGCGCTGGCACCATTCTATTTCGATCTTGCAAGATCGAGGAGCCATGTTGATCCTGTGATATTCCGGGTCTATCTAGATCCTGAACAGCAGGCACAAATGCTGGCGCATTTGACAATATTTGCTAGAAGTGATTGGGCACAAGGGTGGAGAATGAGAGAAGAAAGATTAGTGACAATGATTGGGGTCTTCGAAAATGCCGTCCTACGAGAATTCGAACAGGGATGTGAGGCTTGGGATGTTGACGGGAAGATGCGACGTTATGCTCATGTCTTGGGTGTGCTGAACGGAGGACATGCTGGCATTGAGCTTTTCGTGCAGAAGCACCCTCTCTTCAACGATCGACTCGGCAATTCTATGGACTGCATTAACCAGGCTGCCACTGATGGAATCGCGCTGGACCCCTCACAACAGTTTTTGGAGAAGCTTGCTGGGAAGATCAAGGAGCAATCAGATGTCATCGATCGAGTCTTTCCAAAAGGCGAAGATGTTCTGCAGTCTTTATTGGATAAGGTTGCTGAGGACATTCTGATGGAGTATGTCACGCCTCTATTTGATGAGGCACATGATCGAAACATCACCTCTTATCTCAAAGCTGTAGCAGGGCTCTTTGAACAGAGTATGAGGTTTGGACTATCTCTCAAGGCTTCCAATAATTCAGGGGAAGACTTTCCGGCAAAGGTCGAGGCGATGGTGGCCAGAGTATTCGAGCCACATGTGGATTTATATTTGCAGGAGGAGCTGGATCATTTCAAAAGGCTTGCAGAACATGAAGTGGATGACTGGGAGAAGAAGCTTTCTGAACAGGAGGCGACGAAAGAATCGTTCTTCATGGGGAACTTCAACCGTGTGGCGGATAAAAAGGACTTTTTGAGTTCCTTCAAGAAAGTGGTCATGATGCCTGTCAATGTCCTTCCAACTGCGATGTCGCTGCCGTTTGGAGCGCCAGCTCCTAAGCCCACCATAGCGCCAGTTGCTAATAGGATGAGTCTGCAAGTACCTAGTCCTCTTCCATCGCCTCTTCCATCGAGACCTCAAACACCTGGCCTTGGCTCATCCTTACCCACGGAAGCTCCAACTGATGAGTTGGCGGCCAAGGCAGCGCTGATGGCCTCAAAGCTAGAGGGTATCCGATCCTTGTTCAGTATTGAGGTGGCTCTCGACTTGACACATGCTGCAAAGGCAAGCATTGAGCGAGCAGCATTGTTTGTAAGACTTGGTGGCCAGACAGGAGAAGAAGCGAGGGAGCAATGCGAAGCCATTTTCGTGGTTCTGCTTTCCATTCTAGGGAGTAGACATGTCAGGACCGGTTTCGACAAGGCTGTTGATCACTTGGGGAAATACAACCCTCGTGAAGTGTCTGAACATCAACAGGGCGTTGCCCCCCTGGTCACTTTTCTCGAACTGGTGAATGTGGGTGATCTCATCTCTCAAATGATTGATGTCTTCTACGAGCAACAACTCGCTGCTACCAAACTAGCTGATCGGAATGACTTCCTCGACCCCGCTGTCAAAGCAAAGAAAAAATTCGAGCAGATGCTTGACGAACGAGTCGCTGCTGGATTAAACAAGGGCATCGATGTGCTCATGGATGAAGTTGAATATGTCTGTGGGACTCTCCAGAAGCCCACCGATTTCAACCCCTTGCCATGTGCGCCTGGCAAACCGATGGATTTCGATATAGGTCCCACAGCTGCAGCAAAACAAATCGTCGCCATAGTCGAATCCCACACCAAAATGCTTAACGGTTCAACGGACAAGAACACCCTCGACGTCTTCAACCAAGAAGTCGGTCTACGCCTGTTCACCGCTCTATGCAAACATCTTAAACGACAACGCGTCTCAACAGACGGAGCCATTGCCCTCATCTCCGACATGAATATCTACTTCGTCTATATCAGAACTTTGAGGAATAGCGATTTGCTCGAGTATTTCAAGGCATTGAGAGAATTGAGTCAGATCTATCTCATCGAGGCGAAACATGCAAAGGAGCTGGCGGAGGTCATTGCTGACGGTGCGAGATTCGGAGGTGTCTTCAGAGCCGAAGAGGTCTATGAGTTTGCGGAGAGAAGGGCGGATTGGTATACGGTGAAGAGGGACGTGGAAAGGGCCATGTATGGCATTGGATGCGTGGCCATGTGAAGATGATGGATGAGCTCTAGTGGATAGAGTTGAGGTTGGGACAGAATGCTTTGAATACCCATCATGAAGGGCTGGTGGTTATGGTTCTCATGGGAGGGGACAGAGATATATGATGCACATATGCAACAGGATTAATCTGAAATTTGTATTACGGGAGAGGACTCGCTCACATTTTGAGCCTATCCTCAATAACCTTAGACGCCGCTTTTTGAACACCTATTCGCTCCTATAAAACGCCAATAAATAGATGGTTCTATCTCATGCCCCCGAAATCCAACTTCCTCGCAACCTTTCCAGCCCGCTCATCATCAACCATACCAGGCCTCCTCCCCAAGTCTTCCGCGACCTTACTCTCCCCTCCTCCTTTCTTCGGCAAATCCTCATTCTTGGTCGCCCTGGGATCGCTACTCCACCATCCATGTTCCAGGACCTGTCGTGCGGTGATTCGCCGTCTGGGATCCATAATCAACATCTTCATCAACAAATCCACACCCTCCTGCCCCACGGTCCCAAACATAGATAGATAGTGATCGATTCCCATTACTGGGCTGGGTGGAGCAGGAACTGTGTAGTCAGGCAATTTGGAAACACCAGGCCAATTTTCTTCTGTCGGTGTGCCGACCCCCATGCACAATTTGGCGATTTGATCGACTTCATTGATGCCTTGCAGATAGGGGACTCGAATCACGAGTTCCGCGAACACAAGACCGACGGACCAAACATCGACTGCGCCCGAGTATTGTCTCGCGCCGAATAGGAGTTCGGGGGGCCTATACCATATGGTGATAACAGTAGATGTCATCAACCTATACGGATCCGAAAAAGACCTCGCGAGACCGAAATCGGCAAGTTTAACCTCCCCATCGGCGGCAATGAGCAAATTATTGGGCTTGATATCCCGATGCAGCACGAAGTTCTCGTGGCAGAACCAGACTGCGCGACTCAGCATCCCCATCCAGGCTTTGATATCTGCCATTCCGTACCGCACGCCCGACGTGTCTTTGATGAGCATTTCCAGGTCGCCCATGGGTAGGAATTCAAGGACGAGGTTTATGTTTTGGTCCTTGGAGGAGAAGACCGAGATGAGGGAGATGATGTTGGGGTGGGAGAGTTCCTGGAGGAACTTCAGTTCGCGGATCGCATCGGGTGCCATGCCCTCGGTGTATTGTTGCTGGACTTTGATCTTCTTGATGGCGACGAGGGAGGAGGGCGAGGAGCTGATGTGGCCTAAGTAGACGTTGGCGTAGGTTCCCTCTCCGAGTTTCTTGCCTGCAGCATGGTTAGCATTTATTTGTGCAAAGTGGGAGTTTGTTGGGAGACCTTTCACATATTTCGCCTTTTCGTCCTCGTTCATTTGCTCAGCTACATCATTCACCTCAGTGCTTGACTGCGCTGCATTTGGAGTTCCATTTGATGATGCTGCTGCTGATTGAAGCTTGGATTTGGCAGTTGGACCTCCCTTCTCCGCAGCGCCTGGGAGAACGAGGGGCGAGACAGCCATGGCCAATTGCGGTCCGTGGTTCAACTATGGCATTGGTGATGGGATATGCGTGTCTCAGAAGACTGAGTCTCGTTGTGCTTAGATGCGCCTGACCGACGTCAAGGTCGTGTCTGCAAAATGGCTAAGATGTCAATATCAACAGGGCTGAGATCGAAGCATATGACAAGGCTGAAACTGATATCCGTGCAACTCGGAAAATCTTTATTCCATGATGCTTCGGCGAAGCGGACTTGTCCGTGCTATGTCCGAGCCGACCCGTAATGACGTAATCCGATTTCGCGATAATGATGTCAACAAGCAGATCATCGTAGCGGCGTCGCAACCACAGTTTTTGATGTCGGCTTGGTAAGGAATAGTGCCAAGTTTGACAGGAGAAATGGTAATCAACACGCGTCTAAGAGCGTACTCGTACTGAATCGCGTTGGACTGGATTTATCGGGAGGCTGTGATTGCGGCAGCTAGCTTACGGTAGTTGTCAAATGCTTCTCGTAGAGTGGAGGTCGAGTACATCTTGGGGCCTCTTTCCCTCACTGCCTTCTTTGGGCATCAACAGTTTCATTCTTCCTGCATCAACAGCTTCATTTTCCTTCGCATCTGTCTACCCAAGCTCTATCACTATCGCCGCCACTGCCCAGCGCTTTGCGCAAGAGAACAAGTCCTTGATTTGCAGCAATACATAGACGTCGTTATCCTTTCCTTCCAACTACCGCAACCATGTGGGGAGTATCATATTGGGTATGTTCTCTTCACACTGACTGGGATCCAAGCCGACTCTGATAATCTCCAGGTCTTCCCCCTCATCTCCGCCTTCTGCTGGTTGGGCATGCTGATGGGCATGCTCATCCACTGGCAAGTCAACAACAATGGAGCGCATCTTCCCCCGATGGCGGCCACCCAGACAATCGCCTACATCAGTGACATTGGCTCTCAAGAACTCAAACCGCTCTTCATCGCAGGGAGCTGCGTGACAACAGTTTTCCTCGACCTATCCTTCCTCTCCGAGCGATTTCTAAGGCACAAGGGTCGATTGGCGCGGAATACAAGTATGTTCCAGAAGGTGTTGAGCTGGGTGAGCATTGGCTTTGCGGCGGTTGGAACGGTGGGGTTGATCCTGCTGAGTATCTTCGATAATTGGCGGCACAACACGTTGCATAATATCTTTCTTGTGTTGTTTATCGGTGGATACGTTATTTCGGCCATCTTTATCTGCTGGGAATACCAGCGCCTTGGAATACGTAAGTTGATCCAAACTACTCCCAAGTAAAGCTTGCTAACAAACTACACAGACTTCCGCCAACATGCTATCCTCCGTATCTCCTTCTGGATCAAGCTATTCTTCATCCTCATTGAAATTGCTCTCGCAATCGGCTTCGGCGTCTGCTCCCGTACGGGTAGATACAACGCCGCCGCAGTCCTAGAATGGATCATCGCATTCGTCTTCACATTCTACGTCTTCTCCTTCTTCATCGACTTGATCCCCGCGGTCCGCACCAAAGACCCCGCAACTCGCTTCAGCAAAGACGGAGAACGTGTGGGCGGATTCGGAACCGGACCCGGCGAGACGATGATGCAGATGGAGCAGAACGATGGAGCGGCAAACAGTCAAACGACGGTCGGACAGAACGACGAGAGGGTTGTCAATGATGTGAAGTAAAAGAGGGCCAGCCAGGCTCTTCCTCCGAGTTTTTGGATGGCATGGGGAAGCTTTTTTGGGTCAGGGGTAGTGGTAATGACTTTGGATGAAAACATTAGATGAGAAAAGATTGGATGGATTGTATATATAGCATTGGAGGTTGAGGCGTCAAGTCAGGCGTTGGTTTCACCTTGTATAACAACAGAAAAGGCTTGCATACACATGTAGCGTTAGAGTTGGAGTTTAGCAGTCTGTATAAATAGTTAAACAAACATAAACACATCACAAAAAGATATTGTTCGTATATTGTCATGTGAGACATTCCATTATTCGCCTATCATACCAAATCATCTATCATAAGGCTCAAGGGAGACGAGCTATAAAAGTCAAATGACCTCTGCTGTGACGCCAGACTCCTTGACACACCACGAGTCTATTTTACAGCATAACTACATTTTCATGAGTGACAACTGTATCACTATAATTTTCCCGCCATCCTCCAACATATAGTCTAGGATTCGGTCCGAATTTCACTTCTCAATCCTCTACAGCCTCATCCCCACCATCTTGTCTTATCTCCGCAGCCTCAGCTCTAAGATGTCTCGCAACCTCTCTATCCTCTCTCAAGTCCGAATCTCCTATAACTCTTTGCCTAGATCTCCGTGCACCAGCTTTGCCAAACAAGCACTCCCATAGATCTTCTTGTTGCACAATCTCGCCACCAAGATCTCCCTTGGCCAAAAAATTCGTACGCGAAGCCTGCTGCAGCTCCATCGAATTGGCTTCTTCCAGATCCTCAATGAGGACTTCCTCTTCACTGACACTTCTCGATTTGCCTCTGCCTTTGCTCTTATTAGGCAAGTGAGGAAGGTGGGACATGTGCTGCATGCGTCTCTTCACCGAAAGCGAATGTATGGATTCTTCAACCGTGCCATCAACGAGGTACAACCACACGCTGGTATCCTGAGTCTGACCAATGCGATCCACACGAGCAATGGCCTGGAGCTCAAGAGCCGTATTTAGAAGTGGTTCGCAGAGGAATACATGGCTCGCATTGACAAGATTTAGACCAGACGAATGAGCACGTGCGTGAAGAAGGAAGCATTCGACGCTTGGGTCATGCTTGAATCTCTGGATGCCATTTGGCTTGTTGATAGCCGAGAACCCAATCTTGAAGCGTTGAAATGCGAGCGCCAAGACCTCAAGAAAATCCTTAAACTGGGAGAAGATGATTGATTTGGCACCTGGATCGGACTCTCGTAGCCAGGTGAGATGACGTACCAAAGTATCCACTTTCGTAGTGAAGGAAGGGCCATCCAACTCAATGTTCTTGATTTCTGCAAGTTTGCTTTTACTCAATTCAGAATATATAGCGGATTTGCTCGAACAGCCGTCCGACGAATCTCGTCGAGAGGGGCTTTCCATCTCTTCGGCCCGGATAGAAAGCTCTTGCGGTTTGTAGGTGATCTCATGTAAGTCCGCCTGTATGAGCTTTCTTTTGCAAACAGGGCAATTGCGGTGTGCACTCCACCATAATTGAATACATTCCTTGCAATACTGATGGCCACAGACTGTCAGCGCCCCAATTTCAAAACACTCTCTGCAAATTACACAAATTCTTTGTTCTTGAGGATTCGAGGCTTCCGCTCTTAGATGCTGCATATATCGGCGCTTGGATTTGGCTTGAGCAATTTTATTTGCAAGCTTCTCTTCTTCTCGTAGAAACTTTGCTAGAGTTTGCGCGTTGTTCGGCCCCTCGTAAGGGGCTACCATATCAGACACTTGTTGTAGTTGTCGATAATATTCAAGCCTAGTATTCATGACCCTAGAAAACAGTTCGACTTCCTTCTCTAAGGCGGCTGTTGCCTTTGTCTGCTCGGTCAATTGTTGTTGGGTAAATTTGAGTTGCTCGTCGACGATAGTTAGCTCGCTCTGTGCGCGAAGGTTCCCACGTTCAGCCTCTAGTCTGAGAGTGTTGGCCAGAGCTCGAAGCTCTCCTATAACACGGCGAACAAAACCTATTTGATTTGGCGGTTTGATTTGCTTACGTACTTTAAGCAGCTCCAATGTCTTTTCAGGGAAAGGTCCGTCTCCTTCATTCGCTAGTCGTAGAGCTGTCTTCACTTCAAACTCGATGAGTTTGTTCTCCTGACCAGTGAGAGCATCATGACGATCAGCGATAACGGTTCGTAATGCTTGGACATAGACCATGACTTCGTCTTGCGTCTTTGTGGATTCTTCATACTCGTCGCCCGTGACCTCAATACCTTCATCTTCATCTACGAGTGGACGACGGAGGTATGCCACGGTCTTTTCTCTCCATTCATCGAGTTGACCTGCCTGAGCGTCGAGGGCTTCTCCAAGAGCATCTAGTCGCTCCATGAATCGCCTAATTTCAATCCCGCCGTTCGGAGGGGCGGATGAAAAATTTGGTATTTGGACGAAGGATTGGGATTTGGCCTTTCTTGAGATTCTCCGTATGAGTTGGTCAGCTTTCCCGAAGATCTGATTGTGTGCTTGTTAGCATTTGCGCTCTTAGATAGACGTAGAATTCCCGTTAAAGTAGAGACTATATCATTACTTACCTCCTGGAGAATTTCGCGTCTTAGACTCTTGGCTGAATTGTAGCCATCAGTTTCTAGCTTTTCTAGCTCAAGAAATTCGGGGGAGTCAGGTTTTGTCATCTCTTCATTGGACTTGATCTGAAAGTGAGCGTTGGCGCAAAAAAAGACAGCAACGTGCTGGATTTCTAGTGCTGATCGAACACGATTTCGAAGTGTTCCAAGGCGTTTGGTCAATTCAGAACTAATCTAGCAATTAATAATTTGTACGAGCAAGAACAAGATTACTTACTCTTCAGGCTCGCTCTCTCCGTCAGTGTCTCCATCGGATTCAGTAATGCTTTTTCTTTCGAGGTACTTTCCCTCGGCCACATTGCGATCAATCTCCTCTTGAAGCTGTTGTCGGCCCTCTTCGACAATTATGGATGCCTCTTTCGCTGCCAGAGTCCATATTCCAAGGGCTTCGTGGACTTGTGGTGAGTTCTCAAAAAGTTGTCCTCGTTTCAATCTCAAAGTGAGGAGCGAACGCTGTTCGGTTCTCACGACGAGGTCTGTCTGTTCAATCATCACTTCAAGAACTTGATCAACTGTTCGCAGAGGTCCATCTTTATTGCCCAATGCCCGCCGGTTCCTATTCCCAACTTCAGGATGCAAAGCTGTCTGTCGTAGTCGAACAAGCCATTTTCTCATTGTTTCGGCAAAACCCACTAGGTCCCATTGGTCTATAAGTGGAGCACCTTCAGAGTCCAATTCGCATGCTTCGCACATCTGGTTGAAAATCTCCTGATAGTGTTGTTCTTCAATCGGCGTGAAAGGCATCGTGATCACGTATCTTCGCTGCGAAGGGAGCTTTAGCTCATCTCGGACGCTGAGTTTGCTATGGCGAAGTGCTATATTTGAGAACAAGCCTTTGAAATCTTGGTTGCGAGAAGAGATCAAAGATGACCAGACATGCTTCATCGAGGCGAAAGGCTCATAACGCAGAAATACCAGCAAACCGAGGAGGTCCCGCACATCTCTGCGAACAGGTGTGCCAGTCACGCACCAAGCATAGACTCGAGGAACCATTTTTGCAACGGTCGCCGCCTGGCTTACACCACTCTCGATCATCTGTGCTTCATCTAGAACTACTCGAAAGAACTGAAGCGACATAAGAGGTGACTTGGCGCGTGGGTATTTGGGCGCCGTGCGAAGACTTTTTGTTGGGTTCAACGAGGTGTAGTGAACCTCATTCGCGAGAACAGAGTATGAAGAGACGACAATATCGGATGCTGCCAGGTAATCTTCGAGCTGGGCCGGTGTCATAGGGTCATGCTGCCTAGCACCATGATAATGGGCCACTTTCAGATGGGGTGCATGCTTGTTGATCTCTGATATCCATTGCACAGATATTGCTTGCGGGGCGATGATGAGGGTCGCCGCAGTTGGGCGAACATTTGTATCGCTAAATATATCGTATATAGGACCACTCGGCTCTCGAGAACGCTTGTTTAGGGCAATCAGTGACAACATTTCCACCGTCTTGCCCAGGCCCATCTCCTCGGCCAGGATTCCTCCTTTCAGGCTGCGCTCCTGATCTCGAAATGAGGTGATGTCCATTGTAACGAGCCCGAATAGATGACTAACAAAGCAGGGACGGCCTGTAGCATCGATTGTCGAGATGAAAGAGGTTAGTGCTGTTGAATACTGTTTTCCTAATGGTATGATACGTCGGCCTACTTCTGACCATTCTACACCCTCTCGCTTCAACAACCATTGAATCGATCTTCGCTGGAACGGATAGAGGTCTGTCTCAAATCCCGGGACTGACAGCGATTTTGAATCATTATCGCTACTATCCGGAGAATAAGCACTCTTGTAGAAAGCCTGTGGACTCCAAGGTTTCGTCTCGCTACCGTGAGGCTCTGGGAAGTATCTATCGAGAACTTTTGAGACCGATTCCGGCTTTCTTTCCGCTTGGCATATGTAGAGTGGCGATGTAGTGATGTTCCACTTGACTGCGAATGTCAATCGAACGACATCAAGCCCTTCGACCTGAAGTAACTCGATCCCAAACTCCGTCCACAGTCTTCCTTGCCCATTTGCCCACTTCTTAGACTTTTCATTAACGACCCAGGCAATGTAGATATCTTCGAAATTTGCCATGTTGTCCATTAAAGATGCTCGAAATAGGGTTTGCTTAGAATGATCGTCGATTCGAATGTCTTGATATAGCCGCCTTGGTTTCGAGAACATTACTATTTGTGGTCGAATGTCCCTTCGAATGAGTGGTTGGCCGCCCTTGGGTAACTTGGATGAAGAGCATTGGATGTCCCAACTGGTACGATTCACCACGATATAGTCGAGTCCATCGTCTAGATTCTTCGTCGCACTATCCTCGGCCGATGCTCGCCCTGGCGTTATCTTCCGCTTCTTGAGAGGAGGCTCAAATTTCGAGTCGTCTAGCGACACAAATTCGATAAGTTTGTCGGAGAGCCCCTGGTTCGAAGGATCATAGCGAGGTGGAGTACCGCCATGCCGTCGTTGAAATCCTGGAGTTATTCGCTTGCGGGCCATGTTGACTGTAGCACTCGCGAGTGAAACGTCCCAACAGTCATCACAGTAGTAGGTACGAGTATTTCTTTGGGTGGTGTGAGGTGAATAATGAGCGTGCTTAGGAGCAGTGGTGAGAAGAGAAACAAACGTGAGTCGAACAAGCCCAGTGAGCCAGTGTGATTTAGATATGTGAGGTCGGTAGGAAAGAGGAGTAACCTTAACATGACGTAAACTTGGGGCCGGGTGGATGCACGGACCATTAAACGTTCCTAACTACCAACTGCTTATTACATAACCTACAGAGGACGTCTTAGTCTCCCGTTTAAACTTCGTGACCAGATCTATCATTATGCTCTCTCGTCTTGTCTCGCCCCATGCCGACATGTCTCCCAAGCATTGGGAATGCAATCGACAAAGGGCATTTCTTCATGCAGAAGGATCTCAAGTGATCATACTAGTGGTGCATCGGGCGCCTCGCACTAAATCTTTTCCAATGCAATAAGACTGTATCTCGGGAACCTGCGGCTGTATTTTATGGGAGCAACACATTCTACTTTCACAAGTACTCCTCCTAGGATACTCTAATCCCCCAGCTCAAAATTATTTTAAGTGTCGAGACGCAAATGAGTTCTCAATCAAGCCAATTCAACCAGTCAATAGTAGTGTCAGACCAAACAACAAGAGGTGGCGGTGCTACCAACGCGAGCTCTTATATCGCATCACGGATTTCTCGAGGAAGTAATAGGAAGGACGTAGATGGCAAGATCGGATGCGATGAAGACTTGATGACTGTTGTCAGAGCGTTGAGACTCAGATATGGTAAAAGGGTTTGTTTTGAGCGAGCACGAGGTTGCTATGTGAGGCGCTTTCGATAGCGCTAAGTATGTTGTGGTCATCCACTATTAGATAAGTGGTGAATTCAGATATACTTCGTTAAACCCTTGATAAGAGCTTTAGCTACTAGGTAGGCTCCAGACGAGGTGACACAAAAATCGCGGTGGAAGAATTAGTTTCATAAATGAGCCAGGGAAATGAATGCAGATAGATACTCGAAACATGAAGCGCTGATTATGCTCCAGGGTATTATTATTATAACCCTTTATCTTACAACCAATGGTTTATCACCTTAGATTTTCTTCGGCTTGATCACTTTCACACCATCCATCCATGGCCAGAGACACTCTGGAATCGCGACCTCCCCCTTCTCTTCATTCCACCCATTTTCCAGAACGGCCGCAATAACTCTAGGAACGGCCAAAGCTGTCCCATTGACAGTATACAGGAAGGCAGGCTTCCCTCCAAGGGACTTGACTTTGACTTTGGTTGCTAGCCTTCGGGTCTGATAGTCCGTACACATGCTGACACTGGTTACCTCTCCCCACCCCTCATCCTTAGCTCTTCGTGATGGAAAGAAAGCTTCGATATCTCGTTTCCGCGTAGCAGAGGCACCCAAGTCTGTGCTTGGCATCTCAAGAATCCGGCAATGAAGACCAAGGGACGTGAGTATTTCGGTCTGTATTTGCAGCATTTCGTCAAACACAGCAGATGAGGCTTCTTTAGATGGAAGTGTCCAGGCAAACATCTCCACTTTTGTGAATTCGTGCACTCGATACAGGCCCTTTGTATCGACTCCTCTCGCCCCTGCTTCTGCACGATAACACCGCGATACCCCTACACGTTTTAACGGGAGCTCTGCTTCGTCAAGGGTAGTATTGGCCTTCATTCCTGCCAGAGGAATCTCTGCAGTTCCAGAAAGGCTTAATTCGGGTTTCACTCCTACATCCTTGGAATTTTGTTGGATGCTATAGACTTGCTGCTCGCCATTTTGATCCCGCGGTTGAAATCCACATGCCGCAGCGATATGACTATATACCATGCTTGGTGGCGAGACTGTTCCCCACTTTCTCTTTCTAGCGGCAGAAAGCGCATATTGCACCAAGGCCTGTTCCAATTGTGCGGCCTCGTTCAGTAGATAATACCAGCCCCATCCCGTAGTTGTCGATGCGCTTGCAAAGTCGAGAAGCTGTAGTTTTTGGCCGATGTGAACATGAGAGCGCCAGACTCGACGAGAAGAGGCGGGGTCGGGCTCAGGATGGGCGTTGATATAACCAACTACTATTGGGTCGTCGCCCCGAGGCGTTTCCGCGCTGGTCAGGTTTGGGATCGAAGCAGCGAGCGATTCGACTTCCACAGAGAGAGCAGACTCCTTTTCTTCGATGTAAGAGATCTTCTCTTTCAAATATTTCGCTTCCTTTAGCAATTCTTCTCGTGTGTGACCCTTCAATCTCTGCACCCAATCTGAATCCTCATCTTGAGGTGCCCTGGGATTCGCAATTTGTGATTTGACCTGATTGTTCCTCTCTCGATGACTTCGGGCATTCTGTTGACATGTATTCCATTCGTCGAACAAACAATTTATTCGCGCGGGGTAGTCTGCCTGGGTTTTGTAATTGCGCTCGAGGCAATTTTGCTCGTAGAGAGCTTCATTTTGTCGAATGTGTTTGATATCGATAGAAAACTTAGGAGCTACAGAAGGTCGAGGAGCTTCAGCTCGAAGATAGTTCGAAGCGTGATACAGACGCCTTGGTGATCGCCTGGCAAGTTTTAGTCGACATTGTAAACATGTAAAAGATCGAGCTGCTGCTGTTGTTGGCGCCATCGTGGTTGAGGGCGCCCGTCGTCAGTTCTTGGAGAGAACCATGCGGCTTTCCCCTGGAGCTATGGCCATAAAAGTGGGGCAGGAAAGGAGGCGAAACAACTATTCCGTAGACATGTGGTTGAGTTAAGTACGCCATGAAGCAAGATCAAGAACAAGTAAATTGTATTACAGAATCACGGGCGACATTACTATGCATTAAGAGAATTTGCTACACGAAATCGAACAGGGTATCTTCATTAATCTACGTATGCACAGCATACATCGATGGACTTGATATGGCTCATAGTCATAAAAACTGTCTCCACCACCCTTTATGTGGTTTACAGACCACATACTGTGCACATCATCCGAGTGTTTCTTTAACCCCATAGACCCAGTGTCCAGCTAGACCTTTCTCCTGCTCCAGCTTTAAAAGCCCCTGGGCCCATACTCTGTCTGCTACTAACAGAAACCTCAACAGTTTTTGAAGCACCCAACGCACCATGCTGGAGCCATTGCTCCCGGTCGATCACTGACACGGCCGGTACCTTTAAGTGAGATAGCAAACTACCCCCAGACCAAGCGCCGAGCGAGTCAATGGCACGTAGGTTGCCTGCCTCGACGGGCGGGTTGTGTTTTCTTGCTTCTCGTCGAAGGCCTTCCTCGATGGGGTCTGGGTCAATTTCTTGCAGTGATGCGGGAGTTCTTTGGTCTGGTGAGATCTTCAACGGGCCCCCTTCTGAGTTTCGAATCCTTGTCTTCCGTGAATTCGAGTTTTCTCGGAATACTTCCATGGCTTTTCCTTGCACAGGATCCCAGCCTCTTTTCCCCACCAGTGTTGCTAATTCGTCTAAAACGCGTGCTTTTAGCCCTGGTAATTTGGCGCCGCCGCCGACGAAGACAATGCGTGCCATGCAAATTGACCTAACATCTGTGGGTAACTTCATCAAACCTCGATATATCAGCAGGTGTAGAGGGGTCTCCTCGTCGTCTAGATCTGATTCTGATACCCCTGTGGCGAAGAGCGCGGTTTCGCAAGGTTCAGCGAGCTTCGAGAAGGGTATCTGGAGAGTCTTTGGTGCCTTCGTAGACTTGATGGGTAACGAAACATGGGCTTCCACCTCTGTTCCCCCCCATATTTTTAGTGATCTCATGCTTGATCTAAATTCGTCCTCCTCTTTTACAGGTGTTAGTCCTTGGGACGGTGCATTCTTTTGTGCTCTTTCACTCGGCTTGCACCAAGCCACTCGCGTGACTACATCCTCACATTCTTCAAAGCTTACCAGATCTCGGAACGCTGCTGTAGCTTCCGGCCCCTGGAGATCTTGGGCTGACCTTGGGGAGACGAGTTGACCAAGGACCTTCAACATTTCCTCCCCCAAGAGTTTCGTAGCCCTAGTTGACCGCGTACATTGAACCTCTCGATACTCGTATATAGTAGACACCACGGTCTCACGCCATCCAATATCAACCACCAACGCAGATCTCAATCCTGCTGATATTGTGGAAAGTGCCGACGAGGAAAGTAATGAAATCGTGGGCGGCTGGAAGTTTGTAAATAAAGTATCCAGGATGGTCGAAAGGAGGGGCAGAGGCAAGGCTGATGGTAGAATCAAAGTGAATCGACGGGGTCGGGAGTCAATGAGAAGATGACTATGGCTTTGGTTAGCATACTAATCCATGCGGTATGAAATACACACCTACTGACTTTGCGAAAGCATCTCTCATGGCTCGATCAATCTTATCACCAACCAATCCCAAATCTACGTTGCGCAAGTCGGGTTCCCATAGCTCATGCCTCTCTCCCCAGTCATTCCCCCGTGTCCTCTTCCTCCACTCTTTGCTATAACCCACATTCCATCTTCTATAATCTCCCGCCCTCCTCTGCGCTTCTGGGCCAAAGTCCACCACTGCCTTTGGAAGAGAATCTCCCGCAAAGCCCGCCCTGAGATAGCGACTCCCTAGCTCGATAATAACATTGTCTTCTTCGGCGCGAAGGGCTGATGGTGAGCCAAATGCTGAGGATATTCCGCGGAGAGGCGTGTGGGGGCTTGTTAGCACACCAGTATTTGTACTCGGTGGTGATCTGATGCTCACGACATTACGATGAGAGGGACCTGTAGTAGCCGACATATTGCAACATTAGTCAAGAGGTATGTTTCCTCGATTAGATCGATTGGGATCTTTGATCGAGTGTTGCATCCCGTTTTCGATAAAAGTCGCGAGGTTCGAGGTTAAAGGTCGGCGAAACTGCGGTTTCCATGCCGACCTCGACCTTTTCGCCTTTCCGAAAGGGGACTGAACCAAACACTCAAACGTCAGTTCATCAAAGTCTGTAGGATATTGCATATGGCAACCATACATTTACCGCTTTAATTTTGGACCATCACCAAGAGCTCTCTAGTATGTAAGCATAAATACCAGCTTCGGGATCCAGAACAGGTTGTTCAGAGTTGTCTTTGTTGACATCATGGGAATCAAAGGGTAGGTGCACTTATGCATTTACTAGTAAGGGATCATTACTGAGATTATAGAATCTACGGGGAGATTGGACCGGGGGAGCGAATTGCTCTCTCGAAGCTGGCAACCGAAGCATATGAAAAGAATCAGCGCCCACTTAGAGTAGCTATTGACATTTCAATATGGCAATTCCAGATCCAAGCTGGTCAAGGTATGTCCCATGCATCTAGCTCAAATTCGCTGCTCAATTCTTCATAGGTGGTTCCAATCCCGCAATACGAACATTGTATTATCGCTTAGTCAAATTATTGCTTTTCCAGATACAACCTCTATTTATCTTTGATGGACCCCACAAACCACCTTTCAAGCGCAATAAAAGGACTAGCCATCATGGAGCTATGGTACCCAATCTACTAACGAAGCAACTTCTGAGGCTCTTTGGGTTCCCCTTTTACATGGCTCCCGGAGAAGCTGAAGCCGAATGTGCTCTCCTCCAACGCGAAGGCATCGTCGATGCAGTTCTAAGTGAAGATGCCGACACCCTGATGTTTGGCTGTGGTTTAACACTTCGAAATTGGTCGTCAGAGGGGTCCAGGGGCAACAAATCACCATCCCATGTAACAGTCTATGATGCAGCCAAGACCAAGGAGGGGAAGTCAGGATTGGACCGTGAGGGAATGGTTTTAGTGGCGCTTATGAGTGGTGGTGACTACATCATTGAGGGAATTCCAGGGTGTGGTCCCAAAGTTGCGTGCGAAGCAGCAAGAGCAGGGTTTGGAAAGTCGCTCTGTCAGCTTTCAAGATCAGATGCCGCTGGGCTCCAAGCATGGAGAGATAATTTATGTCATGAACTCCAGACGAACGAGAGGAAGCATTTTCGATGCAAACATAAAACCCTCAAGATCCCGGAAAGTTTTCCCAGCAAAGAAGTTCTAAGCTATTACACACATCCAGTAGTCTCATCCGCCTCAAAATTAGGGAGACTCAAAGAGGAGATTCTATGGGATGAGCCTGTCGACGTTCAAGGATTGCGTCTGTTTGTGGCCGAGGCATTCGAGTGGACCAGCAAGATTGGAGCGAGGAAATTCATTAGAGGCATTGCACCTGCATTGCTCGTGCAAAAATTGCGAGTTCGAGGAAGTCGTAGAGCTTCGGGTTTCGGCGATGTTATTCTCACATCAATGAATGAGATGGAGCTAGTACGACAAATATGCGGCAAAAGGACTCATATTAGCACGGATGGAATTCCGGAGCTGAGAGTCATCTACCATCCTCTCGATATCGTTGGCCTTGATCTCGATGCCGAGCTAGATGACAGCGAGGATTACGGAAGAGATGGGCTTGCACCCGTCCAAGACGACGACCAAATCGAGAGGTATGAGTCGGATAGCGAGGAAAGAGGGAGGTCAGCAAGTCCTACCAAAAGTGCTGCGTCTCAATATGACCCAACTCTGCCTGACAAGTTATGGATACCGGAGACAATGGCAAAAGTGGGCGTGCCATTGAAAGTGGAGGATTACGAGGAATCACTTCGAGATCCCAAGAAATTTCTCAAGCAGAAGGCAGCAGCTAAGCGAGCTGGAAACAAGAAGGCAACAGAAAAAGGAGCGATGGACAAGTTCCTTCAGATTACTAAACCAGGAAAATTAAGCACGAGTGTAGATATTTCTACAGCTCCAAAGAAACGGGGGCTTTGTCCAGCGGACTTGCCTCCCGTATTCCTGGCCCCAGCATTAGACCCTTCCCTTGGCCTGAATGGTAGCACAAGCCAGATCACAAACGCTTCAATTACAACTACCCGGACCACTACGAGAACAACGATATCAAGAAGCAGAAGCATAGCCAACTCTCCAAAGACCAAGACGAGGGGCAAAAGGACAACAAAGGAGAATCCGCCGGCAAGCAGTAACCCATGGACACTATCGCAAGGTACAATAAGTCTAGAAAATAGTCCATCCATTACGAAATCTCTCGATACGCAACCATCATGCCCACAGAGCACGCCTCGAGCAGCTTTCAAAAGTCTTCCATCAATTGATCTTGTATCTTCAAGTCCTGTATCACCTGCCAATTCTTCGTTGGCTAGAGGGAGCAGCAAACGCAGTAATTCACCCACACTCTCAGACCACGATCCCGAGGACATCATCGTAAATCCTGAACCAAGCTTGAATCTCAACGCACCCCAATCAAAATACCCATACTCATCGAAACCATCTCCACGAAAAAGAATATCACCAAATTTCAAATCCCCCACGTCACTATCCTCCAGACAAGATAAAGAAGAAGAATCAGTACCCTCTTCTCCACTACCAAGTGTAGCCAGAAAAATCAATTTCGAGCCGCTTGACGTGCAAGCAAGTCCCAATGTAAATATTCGGTATCGGGGAAGGAAGGGTGGAAGATCAACACGGGCTACTGCTACATTACTAGACCTGCCAGCTCTTGAGGGACTTCCACCTTCTCGTGTGCGAGATCGAACGCCGGAGCGTAGAACACGAGTCATAGATCTCTTGTCGTCGCCTCCGCTTCCACGAATAGAGGATCCATTCAAAGATCACTCCATCTCGTCCGATCGCCCGGTCGATACTCCTGATGATCTTGCTAAGCTCGAAGAATCTCAACCGGTGGTCGAAGCGATTCCAAAGAATGCAAAGCAATACATCACTATTCGTGAATCACTTCCCGGCTCCTGGAAACCTATCAGGGAAGAGGAGGCAGCTACTATGGAAAGAGAACGGAATGGAAAGAATAGTCGAGGTTGGGTGGGGAAACCTAGAGCGTGGAGGATGAGTCAGGTTGAGATTGTGGATTTATGCGACGAATGATTAGAATGATTCTTGATTAGATCATGCTTGGATAATTCAAGCGTAGCTACTTCTCTTTAGAACACATGACCACTATACCCACCCGCTGGCCGCTCGAAATTTCTTTTCGGTCAAATTACTGTCTCCCTATTATTCATAATTCGTAGGGGTTTCGCGCCTCTTATTAGTCATTAAGAGTAGATTATATCCTCGTGTCTGATTATTTATAATTCGTAGGTCTTTACGCGCCTCTTATTAGTTATAATACAGTAAGTGAATTACATTTCGTGATTTCGGGGGACAGGAAAGGGGGAAGAGGAGGGAAGGAGGGAAGAGGGGAGAATGGAGGGAAAGGCAGAATAGATAGAATAGATATTATTTAAGTATAGCTACTCTCTTTAGAACACGTGACTGCTATACACACCTATTTTCCGCTCGGATTTGTGGTTATAACCTAATTTAAGCGTCTTTAGAACACGTGACCGTTATACCACCCGCTAGCGGCTCCAATTTTTTCGCGGAATAACGTTCCTCAGCGGCTAAAAATGCTGTCTTCCGATTGGTCATAATGAACGGAATACAGTCTTACGCCTCCTATTGGTTACAATTAAATGGGCTGCAGAAGAGCCGTAAATGACCGGGCTTTCGATAATCCGCGCTATAAACTACCTATTTTGAGATCATTTCAGAGCGCAGCGAACAAAGATAGCCAGCTACGCTTGACCTATCCATCCTGAAAGGGACGAAGCACATTTTATGACTTGAAGTTCGCTTGAAAAGTTGAAACGGAATGGAAAGCGCGCTCAATTATGTGATGGAACAGTGTGCTGTAAACGGCCTGTCACGAAGGAGTGGAAATTTCGCCCCGACGACCTTCTCATCGTTTTTTGTTGCACATCGCAAGCACTTCTCGCCACAATCATCAGATCTTCCTCCGCCGGCCTTAGAAAAAACAGCGGCCATTTACAGATACCGCAATTGCCATTGCACCTGCTTTTCGCCACGCTCCTCTTGTCGAAACCACCGTTAAGTGATTCCTACTGTACAATTCTCCCGTGGCGGGCAGGAATTTCCTAGCCTTAACTGTACGGACTTTGTATCCTCGACGCATCTTCGGAGGACGGGACACCGCCGCACCGGGGACAGGCGAGCTAACCTTACGGAGTACATAACGTTCGTTTGTTACTTCCTTAAAAAATGAGGCGGCGCTCGGGCCATAAAACGGGACTACTTCAAATATACTTTACAATACTACGTAACACACCTATTTTAATACTATAAATTTAGTATTCACAAGCCGCTAGGTAGTAGTCCCTAACCACGTGACCTTTACTCGGTTAACCCGTTTAGGCGCTATCGAAATAGTTATAAGGAGTCGTGGTTAGAATAGAGGGAGTCGAAGGCGTATTAGCTTATTATTATTATATAATATGCATTTTTAAAAACACTACTACTAAATGAGTATGGATGCCCCAGATATCGCGTCCTTTGTTACAGTGGATACTACCTCCTATTTCAGACAGTGCGACAAACCATAGGCATAAGTATATTATGGGGAATAGTAAAAAACATAACCTCACGTGAGACAAGATTTTGCTGACAAAGCATAGGAAGTCTGTGCGGCCCCGCTTCTCGCCATCTCCCATCCGAACTCACTTCCTTTACTTCGTACTGTGTCGACGTGACCTCCAGTGTGACTAGGAATTAATTCCCGGACTGGACAAGACGTCGGAGAAGAATACCAAGGTTCGTGCCACGTCGCGACCCTTTCTCGCCATCTCTCCTCGCAGCGACCTGTCGGAGCGGATCATTTATTTCCTCGACAATACTTCGGGACGAGAGATTCCTTTTTTTATTCTATGCGAAAACCATAGGACTCTTCCGCCATCTTTCATCGAGCCTGGTAGCCTTTTCAAGACGTCGAAAGTTACCTCCACTTGAACTAATTATTGCGGCCAAATTCACCTCGCTCTCTGAGACGATACAATGAGTCAATATCAATCCCTCTCGGGACTCGAGTTTCCGCATCCCAGATGGCGGAGAGAGGAATGATGAGCAATTTTCGAATTTGTAATAATTCCCCTACTCTCAATGATTCACCATCCTCCATCCCAGCCTCTAGATCACGCACGTTGCCCCAACGCCAGAAAACAGTCGTATAATCCAAACCAGACATGTTCAAACATATGCAGTGACTATACACATCATTACTCCACTAAATGTCCAATCATAACACAAAAGACCCCGGCATCAAGCCATATCATAAATCATCAGAATCGTAACAGGTATACAATCCACTCAATCTAACCAAACGAAATCTCTCTCTTCAATCTTCGTACAAGTAAGATATAGCACACCTTCCCCACCACCAAGCAGGTTACATTTCATGAGCGGCTTGGTCGCATCACGTGCCAAGACTTTAAGATCATCCATGCGCCTTTCGAACTTCTTGAGGTTGTCTCGGGAGTAGAGTTCTGGGCTCAGCTTGAGAAAACGCTTGCACTCTTCGTGGAGGAGATACGTGGATGGTGCGAGTCCGATTTGCCGAAGCGATCGTCCTATGTTTGTGGGTTGAGTGATGGTGTTGGGCGAGTAAGGCTGGATTTGGGTGGATATCGAATTTGAGGGACCGCCGCGAGAGGACTGGAAGCCATGGCCATGAGATGAACGTGCTGGGGCAGTCTGGGACCTCGATGGAGGAGGTGGAGGCGGAGGAGGCGATGTAGCATCTGCAAGCCATTGTCTAAATAAAGATACAACTAGCCAATCGAGATAGTGATTGTAGGGTGATACCCGCTCCCCTCTAGCCGTTGTCAGACTAAGTCTGAACAGTCTCCCCTCAATTCTCCCAACTATATCCGCCAGATCTTCCACTTTATCCTCAATGATCTCCAGTACGGACTCTGGTAATTGATGTCGGATGTGCCTCTCCCCCTGAGGCCAAGCGCCCACGACGTGGATTAGAGCTTCTTGGTATATGGTTTTAGACTGTGCCAAAAGACCAAGTTTCAGATACGAAGGCGGGTATTTGGCGATTTGCTTAAAAAGACGAGAATTGAATTGCAACAGGTGGTGGTCAATCCTGGGACCTACTACAGCCAGAGCGTCATAGAGATCGGCTAACGTAAGAAGAGACTTGCATTGTATGTATGCCGTTGCGATATCAATCGAGTCGAGTGCTGGAGTGTGATTGTAGAATATGCGAAAGAGGTTGTCATAGTCTGTAAGTAGATCCTGATCCTCTTGCGATATAGGAGGGGGAGGTGTGTGTCCATGCGAGGAGAGAGACAGATTGGCGACTGAGCGGAAGAATGAGCCATTCGAGGCAGGGGGTTTGCTTCGTGGTGGCGGTGGTCTTCCATCGTTTGCGCCAAACAGAGATACAGCTGCTTCCTCCTTCTGAACGAGCATTGGAACATCGTCTCTATTTGCGCCAGGATCGAGCTCATACCTCCACCGCTTCTTCATGCCCCTATTTCTCGTCGTATCGCTACCTGAACCCTCCCCTATTCTTGCCAGTTCTCCTGCACTTCCATCGGTGCCAGTCCCACGCGACCATTCTTGACTGGTGCTCGCTTCAAAAAATCCAGAGCATTGCGTAAGGTAGAGTCGATGTAATAAGTAACGATTCGTCCTCGATCCAGCCTTGATTATTATTTCAACATCGCCAGTGTTGGTGAATTCGGGGAAGTCTTGCGATATGTAGCTTCCATGTCTTTGATGCCTACTTGATCTCCCGTGGCGCCTGCCAGAACTTGCAACAGAAGAAGGACCCCGCCTTGCGAATGTATCCGAGGACTGCTCGAGTTCCATATGCGAAACCATTATTATACGTAGTTCTACCGCTCATGAAAGTGTGCTGATGCCATATTAGTGCAATCGCGACAATGCGGGAGGGGACGCAATTCACCAAGTCAACATCCCATTTTTGTTCTAGAGCCTCGTCTGCAAAAAAGCACAAGCGAAGAGAATAGAGTCCAAGCTATATCGTCTGGATGTATACACTCGAGCCTCTTCCTCACCCGCCGAAGCTATCCAGATATCGTATCACGCACAGCGCAAACTTCGTCCGTTCTCTCAAATGACAGCCGCACTGTCTTCGTTAGGAGCTCCTCTCGCCCTGCAATGATGGCGATGGCGATGGCGATATCGCAGTCTTCCGCATCTCCTCAAGCAAATAATGCGTCAACAGTCACTTGCATCGACAGTCGCACATCGCACACATAAACAAAAAGGGGACGTCGTGCAACAACGGTGGACTATTTACCTCCCGAGTACCGTACGGACGTCCTCATCAAGGACCTGCACCACACCAGAGTGGCGATTTACCGTAGAAGCTGCGTGCAATGCCGGCGTCGCTGGCCAACCCTCTAGAGAAAGCTGAAGGAAAGCGACAGCCACCCTCGTCAATGTAGACTTTTGCTGGTCAAATCACTGCTTCGAGTCGCCTCTCTCCTAAGTTGACAAGGGAAGGGGAAGAGGAGGACGATCGATGGCCTCCCAATCCTTACTTCGTTACCCCTTTTCGCCAAGCGAATCCTTGACAG
Source organism: Amylocarpus encephaloides (assembly GCA_019669835.1). Classification (NCBI taxonomy): domain Eukaryota; kingdom Fungi; phylum Ascomycota; class Leotiomycetes; order Helotiales; genus Amylocarpus; species Amylocarpus encephaloides. The sequence goes on along the minus strand of MU251472.1, from coordinate 48,816 downwards.
TTCGCCTCCTGCCAATAGCCGCAAGCAGACTTGCATAATTTTTTACTTTCACAAGCTTCACAAAGCCCTTGCATATCCTATCGATTGGTTGTCCAGTCAGCATGGCTGCCATGGCAGCCGTCGGCGATCCTCGGGAAACCTTACGAGTTAGGCTGAAATTCCATGACTCACGCATGATTGAACTCGAGTCGAGGCGTGGTCACGTGGACGAATTCAGTTTCCAACCAAGGCGGCGAGATAAGAGACGAAAACTCCAAGGCTTGCACCGAGTGTCGTCGTCCGAGGTAGTCACAGAGCACCTGATATTTCTTGAACCAAATACAGTCGCATGACTAGACCCACGAAAGACGGGAACTCCAACTTCAAAATGAAACAAAGGGAACGAAGAAGAGCTTGCAGCGCTAATGTTGTGCTGTTTGTTTGATTGATAGCGCTGAGCAATACCTTGAATGTTTTGTGGCCAATGTTTGCCGACCCCGAACCGTTCTATGTTACATGAGGGGACGAAGTGAACCTTCACTCGTCCCACGAATCATGGGCTCCCCGAGCCAGAATGCAGAATCCATAACCACCGGAAAAGCAAATAACTCCTTTTGTAGCAACTGGCATTAACTCATATCCATCTCGACCTCGATGGCATGACCGAGATGTACTCCGTTGATGACACCATTAGGGGCTTCCATGGTCGCGTTGTTCATTGGTTGTGATGCTCTGTTGGTTTTGGGTGTCTCGCCGGCTTCCATCACCATTTCTCCATCGAAAAGTGGTAGCGCACCCCTGAGGTTAGTCCACACCTTCTCCAAATTCGTACTTACCAACCTGCCTTGCTTCAAGTCTTCACCGAACAAGAAGTATCCCTCGCTTGCCTCCGCGAGGTAGCTAGAGAGTCCTTTGCTTTGGAGCGCAATCTTAACGTTGGTGACTGGGTAGTGATTTTCAATGAACTTGGTCCATCCTCGAACCGCAGCTTGAATGTGTTCCTCATTGCTGATCAAGGACCAACCGATTCCCAGATGTCGGGTGAAGTCATCGATAGTAGGCTCGGTAGGTCCGCTTCTCTCAGGTGAAGGAGCTGAAGGAGTTATGAGGGCACCGTGTCGCATTGACTCTTCTGCGATGGGTGGTGTAGCAGTGAGGTCGAGACGTTGACTTTTGGCGGCGCGTAGAATAGGTCTGTCTGGACTTGATGACAGTAGAGCAGCTTGCGCCTGTGCTTTCGCCCTTTCCACTTCAGCTTTCTCTTCGGCCCATGTACCTGTTTGACTGCTGGCTTCGATGACATAACCGCCTCTTTTGATCAATGTCATGCCTTCACCATATTCCCATTCATCCTCATTTTCAGGTTGCGCTTGAGGTTTTGGTGCCTGAACGGGGAAGTATTCATCGTCAGACAGGTTTGGTGCGGCTTCGTCGCGTGAGCGCTTGCGACCTGCGGTAGATTTTGGCCCGCTTTTCATGGGCGTGTGGTTTGACCAGGCAGAGGATGGGGTTTGTGGATTGCTTCCATTCCCGATGACGAAGGATGAAGTGAAAGATGGATGATGGGAGAAGGCAGGCTGAGGTGTGTGTTGAGGTTGGAGGAAGAGCAAAGGTGATTGGTCGAATGATTTCATAGTGGCTGGGAGGTTGTTAAGAAGATAAGTAAGAGTAAGGAGGATTGCGACTAAAGAGTGTTAAGTAAATGAAGCTGGATGAAGAGTAATAGGAATGGCGGTGGATGTTAAATGGACGTTAGATGGATGGAAGGTGATGATCAGAGTCGGTGAGAAACGAACATGAGTTGGAAGAGAAGTAGGAGAGAGAGAAGCGAAAGCGCGAGGATAGAAAAGTAAGGAAGGCTGCGGTTGCTCTGGAAGGAGCGAGTCGTCAGGATCTGCCCGATGGTCATAGCGTATCTTGGCGCGCTTGTGGGACCTGTAAGTTTGCGGGGTTGACCCTAGCATATCACGTGTAGCAGGTGATGGCGCCCTTCCAGATTCACTCACTTCTTTCGCCGTCTTTGCCCCACTGAAGAGTTAACAGCTGATTTGATCGACATGGATCACTGGTACAATACTCCGTACCGTGACACGGTCACGTGTTCTGCCGATCATCGGAGAACGAGGAAAATTCGATGAGAAAGGTTGGATTCAAAATATGAACGATCCTCTCCTAATCATGGAAAGTTCCCCGAACAGCCGTCAAGCCAAGACAGTACCTAGAAGTATATTTACTTCTGCAACTAACCTTGAGGAATGGTGTTTGTCTGAAAGGTTCTGCAGCTACAGAGTAACAGCAATTCCTCCGTGGTAAGACATCGAATACCAAGAGGTGAAACTTGCTGATCAAAAAGCAGCTCAGTGTATAAAACGGCAAGCTCTCTCTATTCACTTGCCACACAGAATAAGAGACCCTTCTTTTGACTTTATTGCAGCAAGAGACTTCTGGTCAAGAGAAGCCCCCGTGATTCTTACAAGTAGTACCTCCGTACAATGATTTTGGCATAAATAGCCGAGTGTGCAAGTATTAAACTTTGCAATTGGATTTAAAACAATGGATACTCATACGCGGTGGAAAAGGAGAAGATCTGTTTCTTAACCTTGGACCATGGACCAAAGAATTAAGGTTGAAGTGAAGTAAATGATGGTCCAGGACCAGGGAATGATGGCGGTGGCGTGCAGCAACCGAGTGGTGGCGTCTCATTAGCCCCATCCATTTCGTGCATGAGCAACGCAACGCCTTTCTCGAGTCTCGTCACCTTCTGTTCCTCCCAACTTTGTGCCATATCATATTGCGACAAGACGCAACCACTACAGGATCGCAATTATGGCTCTCGTAACATCACTGGACAAGGACATGCGCCAACTAAGAATGGACCGGTACACTCCGCAGGCGGCTAGGGAAGTGCGGTCCTTCATTGAAGACTCCCTCGGGGAACGTCTTCAAGAAGGTGATCTGCTGGAGAGTCTAAAGGATGGTGTCGCTCTTTGCAAGTCTGTTCAATCCTCTATTCTTGTTTGCATGGGTTCTTTTGCTAACTACTTGTTTTGGCAGACTAGTCAACCTTGCGGCTCCGAATGCCTTGAGGTTCAAGACCAGAGCAACCATGCCTTTCGTAAAGATGGAGAACATTTCGCTCTTCTTACAAGCCTGCCAAAGCCCTCCCTTTAATCTCCAGGCCCATGACGTTTTCCTGACCGTAGACTTGTTCGAGTCCAAAGATCCAGCGCAAGTACTACAATGTTTAGGATCGTTTAGTCGCGCGGCACATCGCATCGCACCGTCCAAATTCCCGGAGCCCGTTGGTGGGAAATCTCGAGGCGGTGTCATGAGCCCACAGAGAACCGGCGGCAGGGTTGGAGGAGGAGGAGGTCATGGTGCAACACGAGGGCGAGGCAATTCAGATGCCAGCAACAGATCTTCAGACTATAACTCGATCGCGAAGGCTCCTCCTGCGTTGACTCCTAGGAAAACCGGTGACTCCAACAGTGGTAGATGGAGTCCAACCAAGAAGGGAACGCCAATCTCACCCAATTCTGTCAGTAGCTGGAGTAAAAAGGCCGACGAAGGTGCGACATCTCCGGCGTGGAACATAGCGCAATATGGTTATATGGGTGGTGCTAGTCAGGGAAATCTGGGAGTATCATTTGGAGGTAGACGACAAATCACAACTGCAGGCCCGACTGTTCCGAGTATGGCGGAAAGGGTCAAGATGCGAAAAGCTAAAGATGCTGAAGAAGAGCGTGTTCGACAAGAAGCGGACGAAGCCAAGAGAAGAGAACTTGAGGAAATCAGAGCCGAGAGAGAAAGAGCTCAACTTGCTGAGGAAGCAGAAGCTGCCAAGAAACAATCCGCCCTAGAGGCTGATCTGCAACGTATCGCAGACGAACGACGTCGGTGGGATGAGGAACACGAAAGATGGAGAATTGAAGAGGAGAGAATGAACTCGACTCCAGAAATAGAATATGAACAACGTTCACGTGCGAACAGTAATGAGGCGCGAAGACGACTCCGCGTCATGAGCGAAGAAGAGAAGCATGGGGGTATGGTTTCCTGGTATCATTCTTCAACCCTAAAGCCAACTGATGGAAATTCAGAGGAGGAACGAGAACGAATCAAGGACTTGGAGCGACAATTAAGCGAAGCCCGAGAGCGTGAGCGAATATATGAATTGGAACGAAAATCTAGGGCGATTCATCAAAGTCACGAGGCACAAGAGAGCCATGACTTCTCTGTCCGTATGAAGGAAGAAGCTTTAAAAGCCCGAAACAGATCTCGTAGTCGACCAAGAGTTCCACCCCGGATTACTAGTGATGAACGTCCTAGGGAAGAGCCCTCCGAATCCAGAAACAGATCACGAAGCCGACCAAGAATCCCCCCTCGAACCACTAGTGATGAAGGATGGAGAAAGGATGAGCGCGAATATTTACGCAAACAATGGAAGGCTTCGAATGCCAGTGAGGACCAAAACCCTGCCCTATCTAAATCTCCCCGACCCCTTCCCGAACCTACAGCTGCTCCACGGTTATTAAAGAATAACACCGGATCTCGTCCACTGCCCGACCCAGCCAAATATGCTACAGCCTCCAAGCCAGCTATTTCTAAACCTATAGTTCCCACCCCCTCATCCGGAAATCAAACCCGCGTCGCTAGCTACCTTTCCGCCAATGCCCCGCCCGTCGTCGTCCGGCCTCGAACCACGTACTCTAATGAAATCGGTGGTTTTGATAGTACCGCCGAGCGAGACGCTGAAGATTGCCGCCGCGAGGATTCTCAGACCAAGACCAAAGCCGGTGGATGGGCGTCTAAATCACTGTTGGAGAGGGAAATGGAAATGGAACGTCAGAGACAGCAGGAATGGGAAGAGGGACAGAAAGAACTCAAGACGAAAACCCCCTCTGGTGCGGGTGTGGAAGGTGTTGGGGGTGGTATCGGTGGGAAATGGGATGTGAACCAATGGACAGGTTATACTGGAGGCGACGGGCAGAACCGAGGATCTCAGGGCATTGGAAGTGGGCGGCGGCAGATTGTAGGTCCACGCCCACCACCAGGAGGACGTTGAATCTGCGAATGCTCTTCTAGGGATGACTTCTCAGATTGTGGGAGCAGGATTTGTTTTTGGTCTAGCATGAGCGAATAGAGCTAGTTTGGAATTAGCCCCACGAATCGATTGGCTCCGTTTTGGATGCCTTGTATCGCCTGGCATGGACTCGGAATTATGAATGGATGGGGATCTTATGGTTGGTGATGAGGAAAAGGCAATGAGTGACACGAATCCATGTAGAATCATCAAGCACTCTTGGAGACCCGTGTCCCATGAGGCCTGTATAAAATATAAATCATGTAAGCTTGTGCACACACAACAAACACAGAGCGTAGTCCTTCTCTCCGCCCGGCTTGTGGACATCGAGTCCAACGACGCCCCAGTCTGGAAGATATCAAGCGTGAACATGGCCACCAAACGTTTGTCGTACCACCCAGACCACTAATATCCAAACTCGTCGACGCGGCGGCACTCGAGATTCCTTCCACGATCGAGGTTCCCCTACAGTTGGCGCCGAGCGATCGATACGTCAATACGATCAAAAGCACGCGCGCTAACCTCTCCAAGGCAGAACTCGGGTGGGGGGGTTGAGAATAGGACGCTTTTCGGTCGAATGTACAGTGCGAGCAATTCCATGTTGAATAAGAAGGCAGCGGCTAATTCCAAGAAGTGGATAGACGCCGGAGCTACGAGGCGAATAGAGGCAAGGGATAAGAGAGGTGGCTATTAAGTAAGCGGCAATTCGGATTCAGAGGGCTGTTAGAAAGGTGGAAAAGACCCGATATGACAAAGCTCATATCACGAGGCGAACCGAGTCTAACCGATTTTGATATCATTTCAGAGCGTAGCGAACCGAGGCTTGTCGAAGGCCCCCCCGGGAGGGGCCTTCGATTCCGGGCTTGATATATATTCTAGCCGTGAACCACCTGTTTTGACATGATTTCCGAGGGCAGCGAACCAAGGAAGGCCTCGACGCCCCCGTACGCTTGAGCTATCCGTACCGAAAGGGACGGCGGGGATTTTAAGTTTTATCCCTTTCGACGTCCTTTATAACACGCGCAAGCCAATATAAGTGCGCTGTCACGGGGTTGACTAGGGGATATAGAGAGACTCGTGGTCTTTGTGAAACGCTTGTCGAGAGAGAAGAAGAAAAATAGACAGGTAGGATAAGGTGGCTCTAGGCGATGTTAGGGGTCTGTGGCTCGAAAAGGAAATGGTAACTGGACTGAATACTACTTACTATAAACCATACCTGCCCCGAAAGAGAGAGAGAGAGAAAAATTTAATAAGCCGGAAAAAAGCTCGTAAATGACTAGAGAATCATGGGAACCATTATTAAGGATAAGGATAAACACACATTATAGACGCCACCCGTAGAGGTTATACTAGCAAAGGCGTCTAATATAACCTGGCTCGAAACATATATTCTAGCCGTACACCACCTGTTGTGATCTCATTCCAGAGCATAGCGAACCAAAGCCACCTCCCACATCCATCACAGCCTGACGCCTTTCATTTCCATCATAGATCAATCAACATAGGATAGGGGGGGTGGGGCGACGTCGACTGAACACCTACCTACACGTACACGCGGTGCCCTCTCCTCTACGAACGCAGCCTCACTTCTTCTATTCTCCCACGGCCGTCTCGAAGCGTCTCCAGCGCCGAGCTGCAGTCAAGGTGGGGGGAGCAGTTGCGAGAAGTCCCTGCAATCGAGGGCGCGGACGAGGCGGAGGAGAAGGAGAAGGAGAAGGAGGGAAGTGTAGGATATGATTCTCATCATCATTTTCTATTTTCCCGCGGAAAGACCGCTGCTCTCGATCGAAGGAGTAGCGGCAACGTAATCCTAGCTAGCTCGCCTCCCATAGGGAAAATATAAATATGAATGCTACGTAGCAAAGTCCTTGATAGGGAACTTACGCCCCGGCTCGAAAACCAGGTCGGAGCGTAGGTTTGTTTCATCTGTGACTTGAAGTCGATGACTGCTCAAAGGGGGGTTAGATCTAGCCTGAGGCCTGGTCGTCCTCCTATGGTCGTTGGCTTGCAGAGGACGTGGAAGGGGATCAACAGACAAACAAATCAACATAGGATAGGGGAGGGGAGGGGAGGGGGGTTCAATGAAGCGTCCGTAGGCCTCCCAAGAAATACGTCCTAGCGGTTCTAGAGGGGGCTCTCAAGCACCACACGATAATCGATAGGGCCGTGCGTCTCGTTCGTTGTCTAGCCCTAGACGTGCTCCAGTACAGTAGATGGGAGGAGAACGAAGCCACGGGATTCACCCCCGGGATTCCTCGACGCCGAATCCTCGCTGGTGGAGCTTTAGCGCGGCAGCAGCAGCTGTAGCGGTATCTTGCCTCGAAAACAAGCCCGCGCCGGAGTAGCCTGGGGAAAGGCCGCGGCGTGAGGTGGGATGGCTCGGCGTTCGTGCCTTTTGGTTTCCTTCGGGATCCATGGCCCCCCTCTGCGGCTCCCAGAAGGTGGCGGGCCCCTTTCCTCACATGGCGATAAGTCCCGTGGGTCGAGGCTGGTGCTTTCGACTCCTGATGCTATATTCTACTGCCATGCGTTAGTGGCTCGGTTCTATCTTCCCCGTGTTGCCACCAGGTACGAGACTGATGGGTTGAGGCGTGAGAAAGAGGTATATCAGGCAGGCTCTAGCGACAGAGAGGCCTCTGAGCCAGGGGATTCGCGACGACGAGGTATGCGAGTTGGCGTACACAGGAGTCTCGAAATATCCATGGGGTGAGTTATTAGCATGTCCTGGCAAGCTGGGAATGGCCTCACGTTTTCTGCCAAAAATCTCGGTGATTCCAGAAGATCCCGTGGGTTTGAGTGGTTGAAATACCTTTGATACTGCCCCACTAGATACCGTATAGGCCGGGGGAGGGAGAGTGTACGTTGTATGACCCTCGCGTCCTCGGCCAATCACGGCGGGGCGCAACTGCCTTACGGTGCGATCGTCGTGACTCGCTAAGCCTCGCTTACGAGGAGTAGTGGGTCTGTTCGGGTCCGCCTTCACGAACTTGTAGCGATCCATCAGACTAGACTAGTTGGATCGGAGCCGGGTACTATACGACTAGTTCGCCTCTGGGGAAAGTGAAATCAGTCCGCCGGGTTTCAACCCGCCAGCACCGTCTCGCGGAGGAGTGGTGGCGGGAATGATGTGCTGGCTTATGGAGCCGTGGCTTTTGTGGGATCGAACTCGAGGAGTGGAGAGGCGGGGGAGGGGGTGATATGCGATGCTGTGAGGATGATTACTGAGGCTTTGGGTCATGCGTTGCTGGAAAGCTCATAACAACGATGATGTTTAGGGTCGGCGGGCATGACGCCAGTGGAAACCTTCTCCCGTCACGACCTATGCCCTCGCCGAGCAGCGTGGGAGCATGATCTCAGCGTGCGAGTGATGGAAATCTCGACCCCAGAAGTTGTGAGAGGGACTCAGGAGAGGACATTCGCCTACAGCTAAGAAGAGACACAAAGCTCGCTGGCGATTCATTTCTAAGCGCCACAAGAATCGAACCACACATCACCTTCGTCCGGAAACGCTGATCGAAAAAGGAGAGGGGTGCTTGAACGCTCATCGTCCCAGTGTATACCGGCAGCTCTCCCTCGGAACCGGTTGTCTGATAGACGTTCCATTCCCCTTTCTTTGCCAGGGGCATCTCGGGGTCCTAGTGGATCGGGGATGGTATAGAGGATGTAGACCTCCATCCCCAAGGATCCTCGGCGGACAAGGAGGCGCTGCCACCGGTGGAGACAGGTTAAATTTCATTTCATCTCTACGTAAAGAATAAGCAGCGATGTGATTTCCACCTATGGACGTGTTAAAACCACCACTCCTTTTACGTGCCTAGAGGGATTGCAGTTACGATAACTCCTCGAGCTTCCTCCCCAGCTGCCGGCCAGAAGTCGCGGAATCCCCTCTCCCAGACATCTTCGTCCGGACGTAACTGACTCGAGTCGGTGAGCTGAGCATAGAGGACGAAGCTCGTCATGTTGACGCTGAGAGGACGGACACCAGCCTCATCTACCCGTGCCTTCCTTTCCGCAGAGCGCCCTTGTCACCCTCGATTCGACGCGGCAGATTAGGACTGTATGTAGAACCACCACCCAGTCTTCCACCAGAGTCGATGGAAGTTGGAGGGAAGCTAAACACCCCTCCCCCCCCCTTTAAGACCCGAAATAGCCGAGGAACAGAGAGTGGACTTCCACGAAGACTGTACTACAAAGGCCAGCCTGAATTCCCATGCGTGATATGCACAAGCGCGAGTCAGCCGTGATGGACGACACGCGTGTGTGTGGAGTGCTGTACATCAAAAACCCCCGGGTGAAGGATCTCATCCGAGGTACGCCGGCCCACGTCTCGAAATGAGAATCTCACTTGCGTCTCATGCCAGAGCCACCACCATGGATCAGTCGACTCGACGGAAGATGGGTGGTCTTGCTCAACGTGCTTCTGAGTCCCCGTTCCCAGATCGACTCAGGACACCCACTCCGTGCGGTGGACAACATCGCGGATGAAGCACACACGATGACGGCATGTTGTCCATCCAATAGGGTCCTCGCTCGAGTTTGTGCTACCCAAGGTGGGCTTTAACCGCACGAAACACAACCACGTGATCCAACCCCCGAGAGTTTGCGGTCTCCCCACATCAGAGACATCTCCCGTCACTTGCCAACACGTGCCTTGGGGTAACGCCAACATCTCCCTGAGGCTACGGGAAGTCTGCATGCTCCCTCCACTTTGAACGTACTCATCACGTGTCCGACTGGAATCTCACGATTCTGTCATATTTGCTCGACTCCCTAGTAGGGCATACAGCGTTCCAATGCATGAAAGAAACCCCCAACTTACGAGTAACCCACTCCTTATCACAATCTTCTGACCCCGCTTTGATCATAAGATCACTCTAGACGTCCAAGTCTTTGCAGATCTCTTGTGCCCCCATTCCATCCCCCTTCTCGCCTGGCGATATATGGTGACGATGGGCCTCTCCCACCTGGCGTGCCCCTTGCGCTAGCAATAAGGACGGCCCAATGCTCACACCGATCTTTCAAGTCATCGGCCCACCGAACGTGCCTGATTGGAGGATGAGAATTCCCTTCTGACAAGCGCCACTGGGAGCTTGTTGCACGTAGTATCACTCGAGCACCATGTTCCCCCAGGGCCGTCCTTTCGTGGAGCGTGGACCTTATCGAATGCAACCTAGAACGTCGGAGTGGTAAGATCACAAACTCAGGGACAGGTCATTTTCCGCCTCACGTTCGATGCCTCCTTATCGATGTGACGGTCGCACCGCAGTGATTCCATACAACGTACACAGCAGATTGGTGTTCAGGTACAGCACCAGGAGTAAATCACATGGCAGAGCTTGCTTCTTCATTTCTGTCAGCCGGAAATGCTAGCGCGCACTTCCTGTCGCTTCCCGCGGGAAGATGAATCATGAAATTCACGGTCCTGGGAAAGAGCCAGATGATTGCATGAGACGAAGCCGTGGGGTGATCGGACCGCCTCGCTCTCACTTTAATGAGGGCAAACGCGATCGATGGACAATTCGGTGCGGCTGAGCAAATGAACAGAAGCGATCTGGTGGTGAGAGTAGTGGGTGGAGATGACGAGCAACCCGCGAGACCGGAACGCAGTTAAGACACCTCGTATCAAATCAAACGTTGCCACATTTCCGAACAAGATAGAACCTCGAACTTCGAAGGCCCTGGGAAAGGCAGACCAGATGGGTCGCCAATTGCATGAGTCTGAGGTGAGGAGGCAGGCTGCTCTGAATCGATGGCGACGGAAATGAAAGCCGAGAGAGGTCGAGCAGGAGGATGTCAAGGCTATGGACACTTGATCGAGGCATGATTGCGGGGTATGGAAGGAGACCATCTGCTGGCATTCGTCAGCTTGGCCATGGGCCAGTGGGATTTGTGGTGTGGCGAATGCATCGAGATTGAGTGAATGCGATAGATCGAATTGCCATTACGGCAGAGACGTACATGGAGTGTCCGTCTGCAAGTCATGATCGAGCACTACACCGTGGGGGTTAGAGTGAGGCCTGGCAACAGAAAGAAGGGGGCTGGTCTCGTATAATGCTTTGGGAAAGAGGCAGGACACTGAGACCAGACCAGACCAGACTCAGCAACTCATCCAGACGGGATCGTGAACACGCCCGGCGGCGGTCTGAACTCGGCGAAGGGGAGCCAAAGCTTCGACCCGGAACGGGACGTTGCGCATAGGATCCAGCTCTCCACACATACTGGATGGACGTACGTATGCAAAGTTCTTAGCATGCAGCGCAACCATGAAACCAATGGCAAAACACACCGGGCACTGTGCTCTACGCGAGGCGAGTAGAGCAGCGACTGATGCTCGTGGAGCTGAACCAGAGTGGCCTCGACAGCGACACCCAAGGGAGGGAGTTGTTGGGGATGAGTCGTTCGGTTCGTGACCCCCAGAGCTCGGGACGGGTCCGATTGATTCCGCTGCTGCTGTGTATCCTTACACAACTGAGCCTCTAGATCTGTCCGAGTAGGACAAGAAGAGGAAAACAAGAGCGCACGCACTGGCATGAGGCCAAGGGACTTCCTTTCAGCAGCAATGTGGGAGCACAAAGTTTCGCACCGAGGCGATAACACCATGCCCCCCCCCTCTCTTCCTCCTGCTCTCCCCCTTCCCTTGCCCTTCCCTTGCCCTTCCCTTGCCCTTCCCTTTCCCTTCCCTTTCCCCTTCCCCTCGCTTCTCCTCACTTCTCCTGACGACTGACACAGCAGGATGCGGACGGGAGTTGTGGAATCCACGTAGGGCCAAAGTGATGCAGACAGACCACTTGGCCGGTATTGGAGGAGGTGAATCAGGTCATCCACGAGCGGATGAAAACAGGCGTAAATCGCGTCGACGACAGTCGTCCCCAAAACATGTGCCGTCCTTCGTGCTTCTTGTCTCATTTTCCTGCACTCCCATCTGATGATCACCTTCTCTTTTCGACGAGGAGTCCACAGTCTGCCAGCGCCATCCCCCCGAGCGCGACGAGGACTTGGGGAACGGGTCGTTGCACCCACGCGCACGAAAGCTCACGATGCGACGAAGAATTCGAGCCTATCCGGGTGTGGAGGACCAGATTGTCGTAGGTCTTGCTCCCATGGATGGGTGCAAGTCAGGAGGGACGGCGGGGTGGTGGCGATGGTGGAGCGATCCATGGCTCTCGTGGTCCGTTATTGCTGCTATTAATCTATTGTCGCCATGGGAGAAGAGAAATGTATCAGTACAGAATCCGGATCGGGCAGCTAGCAGAAACAGCAAACAGCAAACAACAACCGACCGACCGACAAACCAACAACAAAATGATCATCATATTGCTCGGCGAGTGTGACGAGACTTACCTGGACTCTTGAGCCTCGCTGGACAGGATGGCTCCCCACATTTGGTTTCTATTTTGGTGTGTCTGACAACACCCGAAGGATGAAGAAGGCTGGCGACGGGCATGGGATGGGGATGGCATGGCGACTCACAGTCCACCTTCACAGACTCACAGTGCGGCCTCCGCCTCCCCTCCACCTCCCCCTCACCCTCCATCGACCAGGACCAAGCAAACCACGTTCTTTTTTCGTTTCAAATCGAGTTGCTGCAGACCACACTGCGTATGCGGACAGGGCAGGGCAGGGCAGGACAGGGTAGGGCAGGGCAGAAGGGCAGGATAGGGCGGGGCAGGGCAGGGCAGGGCTGGAGGCAGGCATGGCCGTAGGGCTAAGGTACTCCGCGAGCGTCGAGCGAACGAAGCGGCTGGATCACGAGGGGTGTGGATGCGGGTTGATTTATGATGAGGCGCGAGGTCAGGCTCCCTGCGTCGTGCGGTGATGCGCGTCGAGGAGATACCAGTGTCGACGTGAACGAACGAGTGCGTCGTATCCATCGAAGACAATCCAAGCAGGTGAGCGGAGGGAGGGGAGGGGAGGGGAGGGGAGGGGAAGGAGACGGTGAGGGAGGTGAGGGAGGTGAGGGAGGTGTGGGAGGTGAGGGTGACGGTTGCACTTCTGGTTCCATGCGTTGTATGGGAATTGAATTGGTTGATGTCGTTGGGCCGAGTATAAGAGATGGGTGGGGAAAGCGCTCCCACGAAGTATTCCCGTGATTCACGTGGTCCTCCGTAGTAGTCAGACGTGCCCCGTACAGGATATCCCCTAGATCAGGTTCGCGTGTGGGTCCGCAACGCCACGCGGTGATTCGCTTTCGAGCAGCGGATGGCCTTGGACGAGAGGTACGGAGGTACTTCGCAAATAAGTTGTACGTTGTATGTGCGCGTGTGGGTCCGCAACGCCACGCGCTGATTCGCTTTCGAGCGGGGATGAGAAGTACGGTGATTCGCTTTCGAGAAGCTTCCACCCCACTGATTCGCTCCACGAGGTCTGCCCTGGAAATCACGGTACTCGAGCACTGCCAAGCTCATCTCGGCACGCCCAGCGGCACGGCCAAGCACGCGTCCATGTCAGTCAGACAAGTCTGTCCGGTCGGTGCTCCGTATACACTGCAACTGCTACGGCAAGTGCTACTGCCTTCAGAAGCATGCGCGAAGCCTTCTCTGCCATTCTCCATGCTCCATACCGAAACCCCCTTCGTATTGAGGCTCAGCTGCGATCCCCTCCTCCAGCCCCGGGACGGAAGGCCACTTTCTTTTTCCTTCCTTTCGTTCCTCGTTGTCTTCCTCCGTGCTCATTGCTCTTGCCGAGTCCCGCCCGCAGGATCCTCCATCCTCTACAGTACGGCCGACCGCTTATCGTATGCTCCATGCTCCATGCTCTATCACTCCGTACAGCTTACGGTATACTCCTTACTCCATACTCCATGTTCTACCTTCCATGCTCCACCGACAGCCGACAGCTTCTCGTATACTCCATGCTCCATGCTCTACTTACAGCGTACAGTATGCCCCATAGTCCATGTTCTACCTACAGCCGACAGCTTATCGTAGACTCCACGCTCCACTGACAGCTTACCGTATACTCCATACTCCATGTTCTCCCTACAGCCGACAGCTTATCGTATTCTCCATGCTCCACTGACAGCTACAGTGTCATAGTCTGTGCCCCTCCCCCGAGGTGAATACTCCATGCTCTACCGACAGATTACAGCATGTAGTCCCTACGTATACTCCATCTCGAAGCCCGACCTTCATATGCTCCATGCACTATCGACAGCTCACAGCGTAGAGCGTAGGATACTCCTCGTCACTCGTGCATCAGCTTCATCCTTGACCCATCCTTGGCCTCATCCTGGGCATCGGATCCTGGTGAAAACGGAACCATCTGAACCCCCCCTCCCCCCATCTTCCGCCTTTTCCTTCTCTTGCAGATCAAGGAAACTTCTATGCATCTCACGGCGCCAGGGCTGCACCCGCCATGACCATGAATCCATGATTCGCTCAGAACGATTGATGCACGTCCTTCGACCGCTGTGCGCCGTGTCCAAATTCCAATCCGGATTCCGGAGTCGCCCATCGATGAGAACTCACTCGTACCGTACGGTACGGTGACTGAGGGACCGTGACGATGCGGTCTGTATCTTGCCGAGATGAGAGAACGAGCACCCCCAACATCCCCAAGGGCCCAAGTCCAACGGGACAACGAGTCCACTGCCCAGCTCCATCTCTGCTCCGCTCCGTCTCTGGCCTGTGAAGAAGGACGGAGGAGTCAGAGATCAGTCGTCACAATCGTACCATGGCGTCCACACGACCATCACGACCTCCTCGGCGACGGGCCATGGCGTCCAGAAGAGGGAAGCTTCGCGCGGGACCGCGGTTGAGGGTGACGCTCCGCCGCTGGCTTGACGCAGTGGTCACTCGTGGAGTCATGGAGTCGTGGTGTCTCCTGTCGGCGAGGAAGCTGTTCGTTGAGCTTCGTTTCGGGGGTGGGATGCAGTCACTCGTGGGGACGACTCGTACGAAGGACGTACCGTCCCACCACCGACGTGAGGGGAGGGGACCGCACTTCAAGGGAAGATAGGTCAGGCGAAGTGGAATTGCATTCCGAACCTCTCCCCGAGGCTTCACCTTCCTGTACGTCCTGTAGGTACTGTGGATGCGATGCGATGTGATGCCCATCATGCGATGCGATGCCTATCATGCGATGCGATGCAGCGAGAGTCGACTCGTCCCTGCGTCCCTGCGTCCCTCCCTCCCTTTCTCCCTTCCTCCCTTTCTCCCTTCCTCCCTTCCTCCCCTTTTCCCCTTTTCCCCTTTTCGCTTTATCGCTTTTCCCCTCGGGAGGAAGAACATGTCCTCTTCTACTACGGGACGTGGGACGTGCGACGTGCGACGTGCGACGTCATTACTCGAGTACGGGATGCGCCCTACTCCCCCCCCTTGAATGTTTCTCCTGTGGGTCCGATTTGTTTTCGAGAAGATTCTGAACTGATGATTGGTTCTTGCCACCTTAGTCATGAGCCACACTTGATACACATTCAGGGGGATAGTACTGTACTACGTAGACTCCTAGGTCTTCCTGACTAAACCAAAACGAGCCGTGGCACCTGAAACCTCCGCGCGGGTCCCGGGAACCCTAACGGTAGCGGCGCTCCGTAGTCAAGGACGAACCCGAGTGATGGGTGTGGGGCCAGCAGTTGCGCCTGCTCCGGCGTCTGAGATGGAATCCGAGATTCAGAGGTCTGCCCTTTCTACTCGTTCTTCAAGTGAAGATCCGAACCATCGGTGACCGCAAGGTCGACTGGGCCTCTGGGAGCGCGTGACGGGGAAACACCGGGCCATGAAAGCTGAATGACGAAACATCCTGAGTCCTGACATGAATAATCCGTACGGAGTACGGAGTACGACTGGGACCATGGGTGCACTGCCAGCCGTCATCCCCCTGATGCCAAGTAGGAGCGAAGATGGGCGTTCGCAAGGGGCGTGGATCCGGCGCGTTGATTGGTGGAGGGTCTCGCCTCGCCTCGCCTCGCCCCAGCCCTGGACATGGTGAGCCAGCCCAGCGTTCCTGGACGCCGTGTGGTACGGAGCACACAGTACAGTACTTTGTACGTAGTACGTGGAACGTCGAATCCTAGTTCACATCGTCTCGTAAGTTGCCCCCTCCACGTCCCCCGTCCCCTCTCGCCGCCGCCGCCAAGGAAGTTTGGATGGCCGAAATACGAAAAGAACAGGACAGGACAGGACTCAGGAGCCGCTCGCGGATCCACTGATCCAGGTACGGCCCTGTCCTGTCCGTGATGGGATGATGGCGCCCGACTTTCGTACGGAGAGTGAGGTCTGGAGACTGGAAGGAACACGACGCCGGAGTCGGGCGACCGTGACGGGCGAATACGACGAGTGGAATGGAGGATCTGAACATTAGAGATTTCATTTCACAGTGCACCCTGCATTCAGACCTCTGCATTCAGCCCTCTGCATTCCGGTTCGAATCGATGTACGGAAGGGGTGGGGACACGGAAATCTTGCATATCAAGGTCCCCATATTCGTACTGGACGACTCCGTACAGGACAGGACATGACTGTACTCTTCCCCCTAAAGAATACGTAGGGGGATACTGTGTGGTCCTGACAGGAGCTCCCACGATCCTTGCCAGGCCATGGGGCACGATGACGCGCTCTGGTCCAAGTATGACCCCTTTCGACCAAGTCTCGCGCCCAGTCATACGGTACAAAGTACCGTAAGTACCTCCGTACGAGGACAGGATTTTCGAAAGCAGACTCAACATCAACCGCCCAGATCCACATCAACACGAGACTGTCATGCGTTGAGCGCAGCACCGTGTTCTGCCTTTGGGGTGCTCTCCGGGAAAATGCGGTTGACGGTTTGAACTTTGCCCACGTTGCGAAGGGCACGGGGCGAGAGGCGAGAGCGCTCAGAGTTGCGCTTGCGGTCGCGGGGTTCCGGTTGCAGTGGTGACGGCCACCATCGGCGGTTATTTCCTGGCGGTGAGCGAGAGCGAGTGCGAGTGAGGCAAGCGGCCCTGGGTTCCCAACTCCCAACTCCCACTCCCAACCCCCAACCCCAACTCGGCCCTCTGCAGCGGTGTCCCATCAGATCATCGTCAGAGGCAACTGGAGGGGATCCGCCGTGATTGGATCTTCATGCCCGGATTGGGATGCGACTCGAGGAGTGAACAGTCCCTGTCAGGCCCCGTCTTGAACAGCGCCGTCCACGGACAAGGCCACAAGATATCCGGAGCGCTCCAAGAGTCTCCATGAGGATCCCTCCAGCGGTGAAGCGTCAGACGAGGACCAGCGCCATGAATTGTGACTGGAGGTGGGAGGAGGAGGAGGAGGAGGAGAAGGAGGCTAAGGCAGCCGTGAGGCAACGGGGTGGAAGAACTCGTTCGTGCCTTCGAAAGTCCCAGGTTGGGCAGGGCTGTGGTGACGTGGGAGTGAAGTGACAACGTCGTGAACAGTTCAGCGAAGCGAAGCGAGCCTCGCGAGTTTCGACGGAGAGGAAGCAGGGCAGCAGGGGAGCAGGGAGGAGAAGAGGAGGGAGCAGGGGCATGGGCAGGGGCAGGGGCAGGGGGAGGGGGAGGGGGAGGGGGAGGGGGAGGGGGGAGGGCAGGGGGAGCTATCGAAGAATAAGAATCGCTTGCCAGCCTGATATAACTGACTGACTGACTGACCGACTGACGGACTGACTGACCGACGACTGACGGACGGACTGACCGACGACTGACAGACGAACTGACTGACGGACGGACGGAGCCCTCGAACGAGGACTCCAACTCCCTCCCTCTGGACTTCGATTGCGAGCGGCTCGTCACAGACCACGTCTCCTGCGTCGGAGAGATTGCCTCGCCGTGGAAGGAATCTCGTCTCGACGTCGGCATCCAGCCTGGACCTGGTGAGATATACTTTGTACTGGGACGACCGTCCACACATCGGGTTATCCACACATCAACCCATCCTCGAGTGCGCTGGAGATCTGAGAAGCTGGATCCGGACCGTGAGGGAGACCTGGACCGCGCCGTGCCTCCTGATTCGCCGTCCGTTCTCCATCCATCTCGACGATTAGCGGCCAGCTCACAGCGGTGGCTAAGCGAATCCTAAATTGCGAGTCGCTGGCTCCCCGTGACTCGTTACTCGTCCAGAGTTACGAGTTCCTCGTTACTTACTTACCTTCGACCGTACTTGCCTTACTCTGCCACCTGCAGGCCCACCCACCCCTCCATCTCCACCTCCACCTGGGATCACCTCCACATCCACCTCCACCCACCTCCACCTCCGCATCCGCCTCTACTACCTCCACTCCACTCCACCTCCCTCCACCCCTCCATCCCTGCCTCCCTCTCCCTCGCTCACCACCCAAGAAAACAACGACGACCTCCCTCCCTCACCCACCTCCGTCCATCACTACCACCATCTCCACCTCCTCCTCCACCTCCACCACCTCCACCCACGATCCTTTCGATCTCTTCTTCTTCTTCCTTTCCCTTCATTCCCGCCCTCTTCGATTCCAATTCTGTTCGCTCGCGTCGTCGCCTTCCCCTCCCCCTTCGCCTTCACCCTCGCCCTGCCACCCCTCGGCACACCCCATTCCTTTCTTCGACCGGTGCTTTCGTTGCTCGCTGCTCGCCGCTCGCCGCACGCGCGCCCTCGTCCTCCTTTCCCCCTGGGGCTCCGTACCTGCTACGTACCTGCTACGTACCGACAGCACTCCTCATATCGACCTCTGCCTTCTCGACCCCTTTCGACGTGGTGCAGCCTCTGCCTTCTCCAATCTCGGGTCCAGGAACCCTCAGATGCACAATTGTCCCAAAACATCCTCTCCCACGCACCTGACGTGAAGGCCGAGAGGCACGAAAGCCCGCCCGACTGCCACCCTCCCCTCCCCCGTACCCATCCGTTTCGCAGCCGGCCAACCACGCGCTCACGAGATCGACGAATATATTTGGGACGCTATGCATTCGAGGAGGGGCTTCTGCGTTTTCTCATAATCTTCTTCCGCCTCTTATCTACCGGCGCTCTGCTGCAAGGGGCCGCCCATTGGACACCACGGTTCCGCCCTGGATTCCGCGATGCCCTCAGACTCTTCGAACCCGCCCCTGCGTGGGACTCCCACCATGGATGACCCCCCATCCTCTACGAAATCCCTAAACCCCTCCTCTCGATCGTCGTCGACCAGACGCACCAAACCGAACCATGTGCAAACGAGCTTTATGCCTTCCATTTCTTCCGCGCCCTACATCCCCCCCTCGGCCATCAGCGCCACTTCGGTCACCACCACCACCACCACCACCAACACCACCTCCTCGAGCTCTCTCCAGGCCTCGCCAGCCATGTCGCCCGAGTCCCACCACCTCACGACCAACAGCTCCTCCATCCAAGGCTCCCCCGAGGGGATCCGTGGCCGCGACAACGAGTTCCCTCCCCCTCCCTTCGAGCTTCCCGAATCCATCGTGTCGCGCAAGGCCAGTCAGAGCGCCATGAGCGAGGCGGTCGCCATGAGCAAGTCTCCGGGACTCATCAGGAGGATCTCCAACCGGGCTTCACAGTTCACCAATCGTCGCCGCCAATCATCGACCACGGCCATGAGCCGGGACCACAGCACGGGCCCCGTCATCATGCGGAGGAGGAGCGACAGCACAAGTACCGCCCCAGAAGGCCGTGGTGCTCTCTTCTCGGACTCCGACTCGGACATCAATGGTGACTACCTGCGGGAGGAACCACTCGAGCCTTCCAGTGGCGTCGATGGGGGCCGTGACTACCCAAGCACCACCGCGTCCATTGGGTCTTCCTTGCTGGTCAGCTCGAGTCCCGGGCTGGGACCCGTCATTCCTTCCATCCTTCGCCAGGGAACCATTCTGACCAAGGTGTCCAAAAAGAAGAAGAAGCTCTGGACCTTTGTCCTGGAACACGAGGCGGCCAAGGTCTCGTGGGACAAGAACCGGCCATATAAATCCTTCTACATCGATGACATCAAGGATATCAGGGTGGGCGCTGATGCTCGGAATTACCGACAGGAGTTTGGGGTGCCATCCGCGGACGAGTCAAAATTCTTCTCCATCGTGTACGCCGTCCCGGACAAGAGCAAGGGGCGAGGTCAACAGAAGGTCATGCACCTGGTCGCGGGCGACGAGCAGACCTTCGACCTGTGGACCACCACGCTCGATGCGATATCCCGGCATCGAAAGGACCTGATCATGTCGCTCTCGTCATTCCGCGATCAGGCTCTCGAGAATTGGTGGCGCAATGAGATGAACAAGGTGTTCCATGACACGCCGCACAGTGAGGATGAGGAGACGATCGACCGGGCCGGCGTCGAGAGGCTCTGCCATTCGATTCACATTCACGGCTCATTGGCGAACCTCCACGCCAAATTTGACAAGGCCGTCGTGTCGAGGACCGGCCACTTGAACTTCGCCGAGTTCCAACACTTTATCAAGCTGTTGAAGAGGCGAGACGACGTGGGCCCAATCTACCGGGAGCTGGCTGCCGATGTCCACAGAGGTCTCACCTCCCACGAGTTCCTCGGCTTCTTAAGCGACATCCAGGAGGAGGACGTGAGTGCCGACCCGGCTCACTGGGAGGGCGTCTTCAACAAATACTCCCGCCACTTGAAGACGAGGGAGCCGACCCCCGCAGACGCGCCGGACGACGAGCCCCGCATGAACGAGGCGGCCTTGAGTCGGTATTTCATCTCCTCCTTCAACGCGCCGCTCCGCGCCGCGCCCACCCGTTACGTCCTGGACCGGCCCATGAACGAGTACTTCATCTCGAGCTCTCACAACACCTACCTGCTGGGGCGCCAGGTCGCCGGGCAATCCAGCGTCGAGGCCTACATCTCGGCTCTGGCCCAGGGGTGTAGGTGCGTGGAGGTCGATTGCTGGAACGGCAATGACGGACAGCCCGTCGTGATGCATGGACGCACCCTCACCTCCCAGGTCTCCTTCCGCGATGTCATGTCCACCATCAGCAAGTATGCCTTTGCCAAATCCCCGTATCCTCTCTGGATCTCCTTGGAGGTGCACTGCAACCCGGCACAGCAGGCATGGATGGCCGCCATCATCAAGGAAACCTGCGGATCCAAGTTGGTGACGGGACCGTTGGACGGGCTCCCGACCGAGCAGTTGCCCTCGCCATCCCAATTGATGAATCGGATCCTGATCAAGGTGAAGAAGCCGCGGTTGTCTGAGGATGCCGCCATGGTGGACCAACCCAATGGCCGCACTCGCGGCAGCAGCTTGAGCTCACCGTACATCAGGCCTCAGCAGTTGGACAGTTCCACCATCTCCGCCGGTCTCCTCCCACCCAGCCCGTATCCCGGTCGATCGACTCGATTGATGAGCCGGGCCCAACTGAGGTACAATGGGAGCGAGGGCCAGGAGAGCCTGAGCAGCAGCACCAGCGACAGCGAGAGTGGCACCGACGAGGTGCGGCGACCGATGGAGAGCAGCCGCAAGAACCGGACCAGCAACATCGTCAAGGCCCTCGGGGAGCTGGGGGTCTACAGTGCCGGTCTCAAGTTTCAGGGCTTCGACTCCGCCGCGAGCAAGGCCTACAATCATGTCTTCTCCTTCAGTGAGAAGACCTTTGATGGCAACAGCAAGACCCCCGAGGAGATGCGAGCCGTCACGCGGCACAACATGCGATACATGATGCGAGTCTACCCCAGCGCCTGGCGGGTCGCATCCACCAACTTCGATCCGCTCCGGTATTGGAGACGTGGGGTCCAGATGACCGCGCTCAACTGGCAGACGTATGACCTCGGCATGCAGTTGAATGATGCCATGTTCGCCGGCGGTCAGGATCAGTCGGGCTACGTGCTCAAGCCGATCGATCTGCGCGAGATCAAGATGATCAAGAACGTCCCCACCGAGGCTGGCGATGGCCACACGAAGCGGGAGCGAAAGACCATCAACTTCTCGATCGATGTCATCTCGGCGCAGCAGCTCATGAGGCCATCCCCGAAGGCGCTCGCCCCAACCCGGAGCGTCGACCCGTACGTCGAGGTCGAGGTCTACCATGGTGACGACAAGGGTAAGGAGAGCACCTCTGGGCTGGGCAACCCCCACCGACGTCGCACGCACATCGTCCAGGAGAATGGCTTCAACCCCATCTTCGACAAGAAGTTCAACTTCTCCCTCACGACCAAATACCCCGAACTCGTCTTCGTCAAGTGGACCGTTCGGTGCTCCTCGGATGGCCACAGCCAGAATGACAAGGCCCCGGTCCTGGCGACGTACACGGCCAAGCTTAGCGGCCTCAATCAAGGATATCGGACGCTCCCCTTGTTCGATGGCAATGGAGATCGCTTCCTGTTCTCGACGCTGTTCTGCCGCGTCAAGATCGAGGCTCTCACCAGCACCTATATCAACGGCCCTGAGAGCGCCCACGAGCGAGAGAGCCGGTTCCGGACGATTCGCCAGACCGTCTTCAATCGCACCCCCCTTTCCCCCAAACCATCGATCGACAGTGGCTCCCCATGAGCCCGCCCACCGACGTCTCTCGAGAGGACTCGGGTCTTTCAACCATTGTACAAAAAGTCCATTTGCGTTTCAGCGAAGCCGATTGTACTCATAGGGTTTCTTTTCCTTGCTGCCTCGACCCGCGAGCGACGCGTGGGGCATTTTCTTTTTCTCCATTTCATCTGGGTTTCGGGGCGTTGCACGCGAGATGAACACGGTCATGGCATTTCAGGATTACTCATTATACAGGAAGGGAACACAAAAGTGGCTCGCGCTGCATTCTGCATTTACCGGATGTTACCATCCTCACAGGCGGCGATTGTGCCACTACCTCACTCGTTTCATTTTCATTTGTTGTTGACCTGGGATTCCATTCTTCGGCGAGCTCGCCTCGTTTCATCTCGTCGAACGATTCGGCGCATTTGCCCCCACGGCCATGCGGCGACGGGGCCGTCATTGCTGGGCTGGGATCTTGCTTTCTGACGCAACCTTGTCGCTCATCGTCAGGGGTGGTGAACCTTCTCAATACCCCAGGGCTTCCTTTGACCACTGGCGTTCGATGTTGAGGTCCGGATGGGGACGGGATAATTGAACGGGATTCAATCTGGGGTTTGCATGCATGGGTCGTCTTGGTCCTATCGACGGACGAGGAAACCTCACGTCCCCGAGGGGCCTCCCTGCGTGGGCGGATATTATCTTTGCATTCCGCTTGAGGATATCAAAACGGTCCCTCTCGAGGAGCAGGTCGATTGGGATATCTTCCTTCTTTGATGATGGGAGGGGGGAACCATATTGGGGGGTTGCTTGCGAATGATCTATCCGATGGCGATGAGACCATAGTTCTACTCATGCAACAAGAAATGACCAAGTCTTCCCCCATCGCCCCCCCAAAAAGGGGTTTTTTTGCTTGTGCATGTTGTCACTGTGATGTGTACCTATTCCTTTGTTGTCTCCTCCCCGTCTTCGACGAGACTGGCGGTAGATGAGTCCAGAAGCAGCTAGACCGGCCGACTCACTCCCACGGTTGCGTTTCCCTCATGGGCCACCCCTTTTCAACTCGTCTCTCTACGGCTCGGCTCGGCTCGGCTCGGCTCGGCTAGAGATCCCCCAGCCGACTTGCAAACCCTCCCAGCGTTCCTGCCTGTGGGCGTGGCAACAAATGTCTGATTCTGATGCTAGTCTATTGCTTCGTGGAAATTCTGTCGTCTCGGATCAGGGAAACAACAGGACTTCCCCCCCCCCTCCCCCTCCCCCTTCCCTGTCCTGCCATCCCGTGCAAGTATCGTTGTAGCCAAGCGTCGCATCCGGGAACGATCTCCACCCTCTCCCCCTTTGCTTTGCCGTTCCGATATCCCTTAACCCTCTGTTCCTCCCTTCCCCCCTTTCCTACCACCATCTCGGCTGCGCTGGCGAACGTGGAAGCGAAGCTTTGGGAAATGTCTCGCCCCCGGGTGCTTTTCTTCCTCGGGCCGCCTCACTACTAGGTCTTGGGGCTCGCTCGCTCGCGACTAGACCCCTCCCCACTCCCCCCTGGTACGGATGTGATGATGTCCTGGGCGGGTGTACCGCCGTGACGGGACGCCCACCCATCCATCCCCCATGGCCTTTTCTGTTTGATCGTCGATGGGAAGGATTCTATTTTTGGGGGAAAGGGGGGGGGGTTGTGGCTGGGGAAGGGGAGGGGAGGGGTGGATTGTGTTTCAGGACGGGGGCTTCTGGAAGAGAGTGAAATGCAGTTCTGGGCGATCGTCCGATGTAATGTTGATGTGCATGAAGTTGCGGGCATGATGAGCATGTGGTGTTGTGGCGTAGATGCATGAATGGAGGGGACGTACTGTAGGCAGGTAGGGCAAGGTGCTGATGGAAGGGGAAGGGGAGGGGGGAGGTGATACGGTCCCGGTGGATGGGTTGGGCGAATGCGGCTCCCCTTGGGGTGGGTTTACCGATCCGGCTCCCAGGCGAGCTCAAGGCTGATGGACGGCGCAGAGGAGGGCATGCTGTACGTGGAAGGAAATGTGGCAGGTCGAGGAAGAGGCATCCGTGAGGCGAGCTCGCTTCTCCTGTATGTACGAAGTAAGGTTATTGCTGTACTGTAGGAGGGCATCCCAAGATCGCCGCCGGGCGGATTTCAAGATGCCAATCCACGCGATCCCAACGCACGCACGTTTGTGTACGTGCGGTGCAGGAGCCTCCTGCGTCGTCGTCGTCGTCGTCGTCTCCCCGAGTCAGCCGCGAGCTGCGACTTGCTGGCCTGGGACCCCGACGCGAAACCCCGAGACGGGCCCATCATCATACTTCTCGCCATATCCTCGCAATGCCCTCCTCGGTCGGCTCAACCGCCTTCGGGGGGGGGGGGGGGGGTGGTCGGGTGGCGTCTGATCTACGTCAGCATGTCAGGCCTCGTCGCAAAGGTTAAAAGCCTCACGCTGCGTTTCCCGTTTCATGTCATGTCAGTCGGGAGGGAGTGTGGCTTGTGCCATCTGCCAACGACCACACGCGATCCAGTGGGGCGTGGAGACGGTCTGTGAGGGATTTGAGCCTTGCGAGTCCGAGGGGATTTCATCCCGCGAGCATTGAATGATGCGGTGGCTTCGATGTTTGAGGTGTCCATGAAGGCTTGACGTCGGCGGTTGAACCGCTAGGGGGGAGGGGGGAGGGGCGGGCTCTTGTTCCCTATGGTTGTGGACTAGGAACCCCTAATGGGTTGAGAAGGCATCGCATCGAACACAACTCTAGCATCACACGCTCGAAACACCGAAGCACATAACGCACCGAGTAGGCACGGCATGGCCAGGGTCGGGTCGTTCCCAGTCGTCCCTGACCGAGGCAAAGAGATCCTTCCGCGTCCCCATTGTCAGGCATCCCGACGCGTCCTGGCTGTCCTCGACTTCTGTACGGAGCACGGCCAAGCGCAAAAAGTCGACGCGCCCCCCTTTTCGCTCGCTTAGCGAAAAGTGGGGAACGAACCATCGTGTTTGATCCGGCCTGTCAAAACATGCTGAGCGCCGCCGAGTCTACAACGTAGGTACAGTACAGACCCACGTGGAGATATATGCGTCGGTGGACGTTGGACGGCTCGTGATTTCTTGTTGGCTCGTGAACTGCCTCCGTCCTAGCCGCCACGCGGGAGCTAGCCAGCGCCAGCCCATGCAGTCACACACCCGTCCGGGAAGCCCCTTGCGGCTGGCATCCAGGAACCTCCCCGTGGCCGTTGGCTCAATGGACAATAGAGTCGATCGGGGAGGTCTGCCTCGGAGGTTGGCGTCGCGACCACGCCCGCGGCCCACGCGCCGGAAAGCCCTCGGGCGAGTTCACGGCCATGGACAAGAGGTAGGTAGGTAAGTAAGAACCCCTCCACGTGCCGCCAAAGGCTTAAGAATTCCATACATACATCACAGACCATGCGCTGACCGCCAACTGCGACTAGCCCGAACGCGGTTTTCCCACCCCAACACCGGCCGAACACCTCGTACATCCATGATCTCCCCGCCGACCTCTTGGTCGCCACTTCTCTGTAGCTTCCCATCCGAGCCCGCCACGAGCCATCCCCGACGTAGCGAGGCGAGAGAGCTCCTATGTGGTCGAAACGTCGCGACGGGCGCTCTAATCCGCGCTGGGTTTCGACCTCCTAGCTCGGTGTCCTTCACGCAACGATCCGTTTAACCCACACCCAGCTTTGCCCGAGGCAGCCGGCACGAAACCTGAGCGATCCCTTGGGGGAGAAGAACGGTCTGGCGAGGACAAGAATCATGGCATGGCACGGCACGGCACGTGTTCGCAAACGAGGGGAATGAGTCGTTTTGATGGGGGACTTCGAGAAGAGTCACGACTCACCAAGTCGCAGCAGCTTTTCGAGAGCACGTGATGTCTGTGGCCCTTGGCCCGTGGAAGGGGAGCCAGCGCCGTCCGAATCCACCCGGATCTCTCCCATAGCACTCTGGAGTTCTGGACGTTTCCACGGCCGGGCGCCGGGCGGCCCTCGGCATGAATCTTCGCCACGACGGCGGGATACAACCGTGTCCTGTCTGGACCTCCCTGTGGGCACAGGAGATTCCCTTGCTCGGGGTGTCCATCAGGACGCGGCGACTTTACTATCCCCCCCCCTCTCTCAAATATTGGTGAGTGCGTGGGTTGGCAAAGCCGCACGGCTCCACATCCTGCAGGCCTTCTGTCCTCTTCGGGGAATCGAGCATGCCTGCCGCCAAAGCGAGATGATCCTCTTGCCCCCCCGGAGAGGCCATCGGCCCTTTGGGGGGGGGAGGGGGGGGGGCAACAGCAGTTCTCCGAGGGATGCAGGTTTATCTAGTTCCGTCCTCTTCTCTTCTAATCTAAGAATCCGTCGTCGAAATAGAGGAGTCTGGTGCTGGACTACTCCGGTGGCTTCACACCTGAGCCAGGCTAGAGTCTGGGGACATAAGGCTTTGCTTGGCGTGTGCATGGTGGGCTAGAGGAGTCTCGACTTCTATGAGAGAGAGGACCTATAGACCGCGTGCATGAGGCGGATCGTGAGATATCAGGAGCCCCTCTGCCTCGCTTGAAAGGGGATCAGGGTGGTCATGATCTGATCTGATTGGATTAAATTAGACTGTATTTGGATTTTTTAATATAGCTGACTTGATTTGGATTGCGGGTTGTGATCAAATCAATTCTTACACGGCCTCCGATAGAATAGCAAGATGTACTGTGCTGTACTCCCGCGAGAAAGAAAGCGTCCCTCGTTCTCCAAACGGGTTGGTCGGTGTGTTGATGCTAGCCTATGACGAGACTATGGCGGGCTTATTACCATGTAGAGAAATCATGGCTCTGGAAACTCTGGATGGCGCACGGCACTCATGATTTGCTATTTCTGCTTTTTTTTAATTTGGTTGAATGGTTCATATATGGATCCTGCTCGGAGCTCGAGAACTCCACCTACCAAGTCAACTTCTACCCGGTAGCGTTTCGACATCAAGTTCCCTCTTCATGCAACTTTCTGGGTGGCTACTTCGCTGTAATCATCTAATATCCATCCGCGCCTCTGAACAGAGGAGCACTAATTCTCCCCTTTTTTGGGGAGGAGGGGGGGGTCTTTCTGTAAATTCCGCTTTACTTCTTTAACCAGTGAAATGGTCCACAATGCAGATTATGTGACGCCTCACACATGGAGAAAAGGTTCTGAAGGAACCAAGTTTGGTTCGCTTAACACGCACGGACCACATAGGGACGAATGCGCTTCATCACAGATTATCAACTACGACTACACACCTCGAATATGACCCCGAAAATATCCGGAAAAGGCCTTCATGTCCTCCATTTCAAGGTCGGTTTTACCAATCCAGATCTAGATGGCTCCTGTCATTCTATATAATTAAAATATAGATTGTCAGCTACTACCACCCACGATTAGTCTATTCAATATCGATTTGATAGTTCCTGTACTTACTTGAACTGATACTGATATTGCCTCTACCATTTTACGCATCGCAGGTGCGCATTCTATGCTACCACTACCGGCCCTTTCGAATGCACCACTGATAAGAGAGGCTTGGACACCTAACTTAAAATTCACCAAGTCAAACCCCATTGTAGCACTTGACTTTCCACACAAATACATCTCTCGCCTCACATCTTCACTTGCATGCCACTCTCAAATTCATAAAAACCAATATCAATTATTCAAGTACCTTCTAAAATACAGGAAAGAGATCCTTATTCCTCCGCAGTGCTTCATTCGAAAAGCAACTGCCTCCTCCACTAGATGCCCTTTGGCAGGAAAAGAAAAGCGAAACCACAATGTACAGCACACCGGCCAAATACCCTCTCAACCGTCCAACACCAACTCCAATACAAAATCCCCTCCTCCACTATGCTTCCGACTAAAAGCGTCCACCCCATCCCAAAGGAAATAGAAAAAGGAAACAAGAAATACATCCGGTACATCGCCCCGTACCTTACCATTCCTCCCCCTCCCCCAACTCCAACAGACAAAACACCACCTTCAGAAATTACAAAACGAAACTCCCCAAACACCCAGAGACGACAAAAATATTAGACCGCTCGCTGAAGCTTCGCGAGGCGAGGGGAGCGGCGGCGAACCGGAGAAGGTGGCGAAGGTGACGGCGAGTGTCGAGCTCGCTTTGCCTTGCCCTCCTTCTCGGCCTCATGCTCATCCCCGCCTTCATCTCCCTCGTCATCGGACGACGAGTGGAGGGAGGAATTGGGTGACCAGCCCGGAGCCAATTGGTCAGAGAAGTAAGGAGAGCCCTCTGGTGAAGACGAACCCTCCGAATTGTAGCGGGCGCGGGCGGGGGAGCGACGGAAAGACTCTATTGGTCGATCCGGAGTGACCAACCGAGTTGTGCGGTCAAGGGGGGCCCCATCGCGCGATCGCTTCTTGATGGTGAAGGATGCGCTGATGGGGCCCCAGCCATGGAAGTGGGCGCCGAAGTGGTAGGTGGTGAGGATGGGGTATGATTCCCCGACCTCGATGCTCTTTACCACACGATCCTGAACGGTGAATTAGGTTTGATGGAAGTGAGGTGAAGTGAGATCGACTTACCATGGGCCAGTGGACTGAGTATGGGGTGAGCTCCTCACCATGCTTCTCGATGGAAGCGAAGACTTCAGTTGATGCAACCTTGACGTGAATCAGCATAGGGGAAGATGAAGATGCGATGATGAAATGACATACCTTTGGTGAAGCAACAACGACCGGGTCGACAGAAGAGGCCTGGGGGATATTGGCCAGAGAAGCAACAGACTCTTCCTTGGTCTTGATAACCGGGGAGGTTTGTGGATATGGTGAGGGCTTTGCCCAAAGAGTTTGACCTCGAAGGCCCAACATAGCAACGGGAAGAGGGTTTCCAAGGAAACGCTCTGGGAAAGGGGCCAACTCACGAATGAAAGACATTGTGAGGGTTGATGAGGAATGGGGTAGATGGGTTGTGATGGGTTGTGATGGTAAGGAAGGTTAGGGTAGTTGAGAATTGCTATAGTCGCGACTCTTTGTCTGCTGTCCTGGCGATGACGCCACAGGTATGAGACAGATCGAACGGGGAGAGGTTAGGGTGTGGAGAATTGCTATAGTCGCAACTCGTCGTCTGCTGTCCTGGCGATGACGCCACAGGTATGAGACAGATCGAACGGGGAGAAGGTTATGATGTGAGAATTGCTATAGTCGCAACTCTTCGTCTGCTGTCCTGGCGATGACGCTACAGGTATGAGACAGATCGAACGCGGAGAAGGGGGGAATTGCTATAGTCGCAATTCGTTATGTTGTCGTGATGACGACGGGGGAGAAGAAGTGAATTCGCGTCGGTATGACAGACCGAGCAAACAGGAGTGAAGATGGAGCGCGACCGCTGTGAGGAGGCGGAAGGGCAAGGTGGGGAGGGTGAATTGCTAGTAGGCGCAATTCGTTTGACGGAAAATAGTGAAGTCGCAACGAAGGCGAGTTCGCAGATATGGAACAGATCGGATGACCCGTCTGATGACCTGAATCCGTGTTATTGTTGTCGTGATTTTGACGCGAAGTCGAAATCAAGTTCGGTGGAGTGAAAAGAAGGCAGAAGGCAGAAGGCAGAAGTCAGAAGTCAGAAGGAAGGCAGCAGTAATGCTCAAGTCAAATCAAGAGATGAAGTGAAGTTGCTGATCGTGTTTGTTTTGTGGAAAAAGATGAAGAAAGTAAGAAGGTTGTGACGGTGGAAGTATTTTTATATGTGGACGGATAGATCGAAAGGCCGCTGCTTAACCGAGGACAACGATTTCGTTATAATTTGACCAAAAGCTGCAGCGGCAGCGAGCTTGATACATTGGCGGTGATGTAATGCGTGCTTTAATGACGGAGAGAAGGACTACGAAGTGTATGGAAGGCTCGTGCTGGAGTTGATTTGGAAGTGATGGTATTCTCAGATTTCCTAACCAAAAGCGGCAGCGGCAGCGAGCTTGATGCAGTGGCGGTGATGTAATGCGTGCTTTAGTGACGGAGAAAAGGACTACGAAGTGTATGGAAGGCTCGTGCAGGAGTTATTTGGAAGTGATGGTAGTCTCAAAATTTCTTGACCATTGGAAATAAACACTCGAGTGTTTTGACCGCACTTCGAATCCTTCCCTCGCAGGGCTCGTATGGGCTTGATATGCAGTAGATCTATGAGCTGAGCATCTGGATGTATTTTCGCGTCCGAGTTAGATTTATAACACTCCATTCGGAACGAAATCTATGTTATCTCGGCCGAAAATATACGACGAATGGACATCACATAGCGTGAACTTCGAAGGAACAATATCTTGTCGAAATTATAAAGAAACTTGTGGATTTGAGTTTGCATATCAGGTACCTCAAATTGCAAAGCAAAGCATAAGGATGTATCACCGACAACATCAAACTCAACTGCCAACTGACAAACCCTCCAACTTGGCCTCAAAACCCTTCCCCTTGTCCTCTGTCTCTACGCCTTCAAGTGAAGCTTTCCTCCATTCCCAATATCCTTTCCTAATCCTATCATACCGATTGGCAAGCAAACCCCATGCCCAAACAGCCTTCTTGTTCTCCCCCTTCTTAGCCCAGGAATCAGCCAAGAAGTCCAAAGCGTGACTACTCCTAACCTCCTCTCCGTCAGGACTCTCGAACTTGTCCTTCCCAGGAATAACAAACTCGCTAGCAAAGGACTCCTGCGATGCAAGCTCTCTTCCACCCTTCCTAAGCACACCACGGAGATAATTCCACGGACTTGGATTCTGCGGCGCCTCAAAAGTCGCTGCTTTCGCGAACTCAATCTCACGGTCAATAATATCTGCCGGAATCTTAGGATCAACGGCCGTAGCTGGACTGCTCTTAGTAGATATCTCCGGATCCGAGAACACGATGAAGAATCGATGAGACCAAGCGCTATTATTCCTGACATCCTTTCTGAGCAAAGCCTCGATACTCGCCAACTCCGCGTCATTAAATAGGCTGAGTTTGCGCACGAGATATTGACGATAGCTCCACACGTGATAATTTTTTGAGTCTTCGTCAAACATTTGGGTCATGAAATTTCGTTCTTCGTCTTCGAGCTTTTGGAGAGCACCAGGCTTGGAGGAGATGGCAGGGTATAGACGGTCGATGAGTAGTTGGCGGTGATGCCAGATTTGATAGTTCTTCTGATTCTCGAGCGCGATTTCGTTGACCCATTCAATTTCTTCTTCGATGGGAGACGCTAGGGCAAATATCGTACGCGCTCGGTAGAGCCAGACTGTATAATGTGCCGGGTTTAGTGAGATGATGTGCGATGTCAAGTCGAGAACTCGAGGAGAGTGTTCGTTGCTGGCCATTACAGCGCGGAGGTAAGACATTGCTATACAAGATCATTAGCATGCCTCCACCAACTTCTGTTAGACTTGACTATCCGATTTCATACATACCTTCGGCATACTCCTCCGAATAAGCAATCTGCGCCAACGCTCCCTCACCATCATCCTGCTCAATCGGCACCACATCATCCCACTCGGGACTTCCTTCATAGTAACACATCCTCTTCCCCTTAAACACACCAATCAATTTCCGCCTATTCCTCTCCTCTTCAATCTCACCCTCCCTAATATCCCTCTCCTTCCTCCGTTCTCTAAACCTCTCACACTCCCAAGCCAAGACGCCCAAATCCCTCCCCCTTTTCTCACTCTCCCTATACTGGCTCGGTGAATACTCTCCAATATCCCGACCGTTTCGATCTGTTCCCAAATCCCTCGGTTTTGGAGCCGGGACCGGGACGTTTGCAACTGCGGCGGCTTTCCAGAGGTCCTTCTGCTGAACCTGGTTCCAGGATTTCCAGACGCCACTTGCGAGAATACGGGAGTATGCGTATGCGGTTTTCTCGGCGGAACTGAGGTTCGCGAGGCCCTTCGAGCGTGCGAGCTCGTGGTGCGGGTGCGAAGAGAGGAAGTATGCTTCGTTTTGTAGGGCGATGGTGGGGTCTTTTTGGCGGGGGATCGGTTAGCAGGAAGCTCGGAGTTGGAGGAGACAAAGAGGAGGTCTGAAGGATTAGATAGATAGAAGGAATACGTACATTCCTCGGGAGGATCCACTTGTAAAGGTTTGGGTTGAGCTTTGGAGCCTTTCGAGGCTTTTGGCGCCATTCCAGTTATTTTGTTGTTCACGGAGCTTGAGGTGGGGTGAAAATAAGGAGGTCAAGGAATGTTGGCCGCCACGTGTGTGGGGAACATTCTCTAGGATATTCTCCCGTTGAACAATAGCAAGAATAGCAAGAAATGAGCTCGATGTTTGCGTATCTACTGCCTTGAAATATCATTATTAAGTATTGGCAGTAAAGCCGTTAGCTATTTGCACAATGACAAGCTTCTCTTCCCAATAATGTACCCTTTCCTCCAATGCCGAAATTTGTACAGTCCCATGAATTGCCCGCATTATTTGACGTTTCTAGTCTTCCACCCTCCAGAACTTCCATGCCTCTCTGGGTCCATCTTGGCCGTGAACCCCAACAAGCTCTTCAACTCCCTCGATCCCATCTGCATTCAAGAACTTTTCTTGATCAATTTCTTCCCCACCTTGATCATCCTCAATCCCATTTCTGATGACCGCTGGCTCCAACACACCAATGCCATCACATCCCAAGGTAGCCTCGAATTTCTCGTAACCTTCGTCATCCAAGATTTTTTCCAGTGACTTTAGTCTTTCGTGTGATACCCCCGGCTTGAGAAGCGTAATGGCACAACCTCCGCCTCCAGCCCCTGTAAGTTTCGTCCAGCCGATACCCTCATGATCCACCAACTCTCGTATCCTATCGAGCCTTGGATGTGACACGCCCAGAGCAACCAACAGCCCGTGATTGATCGTCATTAACTTGCCCACTTTCTCTAGACTAGCCAGCTCTTCACTATCAAAGTCCTCATGCCCAATTAACTCCGCAGCACTTTTCGATACCGTGTCTATTGCAGCCAAAATGGACTCGGTAATTTCAGGATGCTCTCTCTTCAGGGCCGCAACCTTTGCGACTTCGGCCATCGTTGACTTCGCCTGCTTCGTATTTACCAAAAGAAGGGGTAATTCGGGGAAGTTCCACAATGGCTCAACTCTGGGTGGTTTCGAGTAATCGGTTCGTTGAAAGACAACCGCTTTCCCTTGCGTCGACACTGTATTATCAACACCGGAAGGATTTCCGTGTATGCACATTTCCCCCACAAAAGCCCACCTATTAATGCGCTCAATGTTAAGGCGTGCCTCGTCAGGCGGTTGATCCTCGTGAGGTCCGGAAAGTGTATGAATCTGTTTCAGCAAAGCGGCAGCCAGACAGACTGCGATCGAGGCACTGCTCCCTAAACCCGCGCCAATTGGTATTGTGGATCTCAGCGTGTATAGACAGCCTGGCAATTGTTGATGCCCCAAAGATAGCAACAGGTATAGAAAGCAAGATGCCGAATTCCTGTGTACTCGACGTATATCTTCTGGTGCCCTCTCCGAGACGTTCTCGAGATGGGGCTCAATCGCATCGATGAGTTCCGGATCGAGTTCCGTCACTAGGTCGTAATAGCGCTTCTTTCTCGAAGGATGAGAGAATGCACCCCAAGGCAGATCGTCAAGGTTCCAGGTATGCGAGAGGTTGATGTCAGGGAATCGCAAGGAGACAGTGCGCTTCGACTTCGAGAGAGCTGTGACGAGAAGGTAGGATCGTAGGGAGATTGATGCTGCGATTGCCGCCTAGGACCAAGAATTAGAAATGGCTTCGACTTTAAGCCATTGTGAACGTACTTTGCCATGAACCACAGCATGCTCTCCAAACAAGATCACCTTCGCAGGTGCTGATACCATAAAGGCTGGCATCATTGGCGATGATAGTTTCCTCTTGCTGGGCATCCGCTTCCTCCCATTTGTGCCATTGAGGTGTATGTCTTCTAGGTCTTCCGTGATCCCGCCCACTCTAACATGACCATTCGTGCGGGGTGGCATTTCGGATGAGGGACAGCTTGAGGTGTCGGACTCGGACGGTGTGTCTATCTGGGAAGCAGTACTCGAGGATCGTGAATGCAGCTTTGTCTGAATCGTGGTACCACCAAAAGCGCCCCTTCCTCTACTTGTCATTGCACAACTTCAATCAAACGTGCATCGGCAAAAGGGTGACTAGACGTGAGCTAAATTATAAATCACGACGCGACGCGAGATGTTGCTGTATCTTACCTCGAGCGTGAATTCAGGAGCCCAATCAACCAGTGGCAATCTCGCAGTCTTTGTATGGGGTCGGCAACGGCCTGTCAGGTACTTTCTCAATAGGGCAAGGCGTCAGAACGTTCCTCTGACGATTTCCAAGGATTCGTGCCATCTTGCCGGTGATCTACGCCGTGCTGCAGGAGTTGCAGTAGATGCTCGGCATCTCCAATCAAATGCATCCAATCTCGAAACTTGGAGGATGTCCAAGAACAGTGGATCGATAGGAAATATTGGAAGGGGGTCAAGACTCAGCAGAGGCTTCGGTCAAGTCGGGATCGTTCAGTTAGTAATGCACGGCCCGGTGCGCTGATAGAGTGGATATAGAGGTGGCGGTTGCGGAGCTGACTAGAGTATTGGAGCTGATTGTACTACCTATGCATGCGAAGTCACTCACCAGGTTGCGAGCCGGGAGTTCTGTCTCGAAAGTGGTCTCATCTATTCTCTATGCGTTCGCTATCAACTCAGCATGGTTCTTGGAACCCTTCTATTGTAAGATTCTTGCGCGTATGTTTTGGTAGACATGTACCTGTACACGATAGATGACAACAACTAATGTACCAAACAATGATGACTTTTCTACTAGCCCAACAGTTATTCAGAATGCAATATGGTATTTTCGATCTCCTCTCTTCGCGGGAGAACAACAGCATTTGACGACAGATGAGAATAAATCTATTTGACAGTCTTGGAAGACTTTCGCGCATGGGAGCTTGATGCTGTCTTAGAAGGCGCTCTCTCGCGAGTCGTAACCTCCTTGGTGCCATTAGATGTAGCGACATGTGCATCCGCCTGGTCAGTCGCCTTGTTCTGGAAAACTTGAGCGCCCTCAACAAGTCTCCTCTCTGTGTTCTTGCGGCCATTGACGAAATCAGGGTAGTTGAGAGTCAATTCGACGGCGCCATTCACAATGTGATCGGCGGCTTCCACACCGAGCATGAACGAGTGATCTTGGTTGCCTTGACTTTGTTAGTTGTATGTACACGCGAATGGGTTTCTACAGTCATGAACTTACCGACTTCGTACCTCCAGCTTCCGAATCGACCTCTGGAGTAGATGTCCTTCTCTTGGAGTTTGGGGAGCAACTCCTTCAGAACGCCCTCACGCTCGAGAGTTGGAGTCGGGTAACCGTGGTCAAAGCGACGGTGGTAGGTGGACACGATTTCATCACCTGCTTTGATCATGTCGGTGTTGATCAATCCCTGGATTGAGTCTCTCAAGATATTGGCTTGATCCACAGGCTTCATAGAAGATTCTGAGATTTCCAACATGATGGACCAGTATGGACCCTCTTTGGGTTCCGTCGAGTTAGGTTTGCTGCCGTCGGCAATGATTTGAGTGGCTAGCTTGACGGATTCCCCGGGCTGATTATGAGGCGAATAGTTCGAGAAGATAGTGGCGCGGTAAAAAGGGCAGTCATCCTCGGGGAAGTAAAGCCAGCACTTGTCACCAATTCTCTCGGGGCGTTCGCCTCGAATTCCAACTCCAACAACGTGAGTAGATGAGTAGAATAAACCTTGGCTTAGATTGACGAGTTCCTTGTCTTGCATTTGCTCGGCCAATTGGTCAACAGCCATGGTGGTGATTAGCTTCTTGTAGCCAATTGTCTTCCCACTCTTGAGAGTAACTTTGTGAGCATCCGCATCGATTGTTGTGACTTCACCTTGCTTGCCAAAAAGCGTCTTCTCTTTTGGCAGGGTGTTTGCGACTGCGATCCAGATACCTCCAGTTCCATCACGGGCTGGGAAACGGAAAGTGGCGTTTGGACCCCAGTTACCCGCGGATTTGTTCAAGATAACGTTCCTGACGCAGGTCTTGACATCTGGGGCAGCAACTCGCTCACCAAGCCATGCGCATTGCATCTATAGAACCCACTGATCAGTTACGTCACCACCATGGGTCGTATATGTAGCCCACCTTGGTAGTCGGGACAGCCCAAACTTTGTAATTGTAGGGTCTCATGAAGAGGTTCGCAATACCCTCACCCATCATTCTTATAATCCACTCGTCGAAGTTCTTTGGCTTGTCGGTAGCCGTACGAGCGGCAATAGCAGCATCGATCATTCCATCAACACACTTGAGCTTGTCCTCCTGCGGCAGAATGGAAACGTTGTTCTGTAGCGGGTATGGGACCCAGATATTCTTGATGCGCACATATGAGATACGTTGGTGGGTGTACCAATCATCTTCCTTCGGCAGGGCCTCGTCGATACAGTCGTCGAAATACTTGTAGTGGGAGAAGATGACATGTCCACCAACATCGTAAAGCTAGAGGGGGAATTAGCCTTTTTAGCAGCAATCGAAGGGAAATAGACCTACAAATCCTTCAGGCGTGACATCTGTGGACGCAAGCCCACCAGGTGTCTCGTTGCTGTCGATAATCATCCATGATGCGGTGTTCTAAGAAAGCATCAGACTCGGGTGGATATAGGCGGTGTGGACTCTCTCACGATCTGGTTTAATCGCTTCGCGGCACCAAGACCAGTTGGCCCAGCACCGATAACAAGGACGTCGACATTGCTGAAGAAATGTCAGTATCCGAATTGACGTCTAAATGTCGAAATAAAAGTGGTGGCGAATGGTGTACACACATATCTGCCATAATGTTCTCGATGTTGATTGTTTTATGCTGGATGGAAAAGAGGTGGCACAAACTTCTGCAGCCGCAGTGACTTTGGAGATCTTGGAATACTCCGTAGAGGACAAGGGAAAGTGTACCTTCGTATAAAACCGAGGCGGCGAGGCCACAGAGAAGTTGGTATGACAGGTTGAAACCAAAGAGCTTAAGGGCGACGGCGCAACCAAAAATATGGAGCCAGCCACGACAAGTCAGACTCGTTAGTGGTGCCGACGGGCGCGATACCTATCTTGGCATAGCACGGCACGATTCTTATCGATTGGCCGAGGCCCCTGAGTTCGAGCCTGAGAAGTCCTCCTTTAGAGAGGCTGACCCCCCTATTTGTTTAATTGCGTGTTGAAATACCCGACGAAACGCTCACCGATTTAACTTCTGACGCTCCTTCGAGAACTCCGTACTGCGCATGTCAGACCTGTCGTCAACACAAAAGCTGGAGTTTCAGCCGATCGAACCTCTGTCCGAATGAAAAATCCTGTCCTCAGGATGCTCATTTGCAAAGTAGCGCAGCTTCCCTTTCTCATCTGGTACACGCGGAAGCCGACATCAAGGTGGTAGTATAGAATTAGCCGAGAAGGAAGATAGACAAAGATTCGACTTGACGGGGGCTACTCCGCACCTTGATTAAGTAAAGCCCAAGTTCAACGATTGAGACCTTGCGAATATTATTAACGCTGTTCGCGAGATATCTTGTTGTAACATTGCGCAATCGAAGCGCGGGGTTGGTTGGCCTCTTGGCTAGCAAGGGTAACTCTGGACTCTGGAGATCCAGTCTGGATGGGATGAGATGAGAATAGACCAGCATTACGCTGTGATTCTGAAGCGAGGTCGAAGCGAAATCTACCATAATAGCGATGGTGGATCATAGAGTCATAGGGGCTGAATGACCCGCGACTAAGCATTTGGAGGATGTGCTGAAGTAGACATTTATGTCCGGACGAGCTCAGCGTTTTGAAAGAGGAGATCGGAGCACTTTGGAACTCCTTTTGCGCCTTGTTCTAGTCCATTCAGGGTGAGCACGTCAATTGACTTAAGTCATTTTGCTTAGCCCGTTGCATCGGTTTGCACGGAGTAACGTTTGAATCAGTTTGATGGACAAGAACCGAAATATCTTGTGATAAAGATAGATTTTATGGATCCATAATTGCGAATCCATCCTTCTAAGCCTCGTGTTTTAGACGTATCTGAAACCGATCATCCAGATCGCGCAACTATATTCCAATCACGTTGCGAAGGCTGGTGTCCTGGATATAGCCCTTCCAGGTTGGATCGCTCGGTATAAACAATAAATGTTTTGACTTTCAGAGGAAGGAGCAGAAGAAAGCTCGATCTAAAGGGAGCTTTAAGCATACTTCCTGAATCCGAGATCGCCATGTACGGTTTATTCGAAGCTATACGGACAGCCACGACTATTCAATGCCACGTGCAACACAAGGGAAAGTGTGTGGTTTCTTGAGCAAATACCGAAACACCTGCGGCTATTTTTATGTTGGAGTGAAAAATAAAGGGGGGCCGTTTATCGGTGCTTGCGTGGTCTCGCTGACAAGTCCCATCAAATCCTTATTAGTCCCCTTCGCATTGCCAAGCCAAATGCGAAAGTGCCACACCCCCTTGATGGTCCCTTTCTAGACTTTCTCTTCACGTCCAACTCTCATCAACCACAATCATCTTCTCTCCCTCACTGCGGGCCCTCTGTGCAGGCGATATACGCGACAACGCCATCGATCACAATCTTTTGTTGCACACTCCTCGACGTTCCTGACTGTTGCGATCCCTTCACTGCGACCGCGAATCAATTTCCCAAACAGGACAGGCTCGACATTCGACCACGACAACCACAATGAGTGAAGAAAAGGCACGCCTCTCTGGGGACTCGCCACGAAGGGCTCAATCTCCATTACTTCCAACAGTCAATCCCTCATCCGAGAAATTGGCAGAGCCCGCATCAGCTGGCCTTCATCCTGCTGTCTATGTCATGTACGTGTTCTCGCGATTGAATAGCATCACGTAAATTGGGCTTGATCTGACTTTGTGTGTGCAGAGTTTGGATTTCACTCAGTTCCAGCGTCATTCTTTTCAACAAATGGATCTTGTCTACACTAGGTTTCGGTACGTTTTAGTGCACAATAGCGGCCCTCAAAAACCACACTAACACTTTTAAAGCATATCCCATCCTCCTAACATCATGGCATCTTATTTTCGCAACTATCATGACCCAAATAATGGCTCGAACCACAACATTACTCGATGGGCGAAAGACAGTGAAGATGACTGGCAGAGTTTACATAAGAGCGATTGTCCCAATTGGCGTCTTCTTTAGCTTAAGCTTGATTTGCGGGAACTTGACATATTTGTACCTAAGCGTGTCTTTCATTCAGATGCTCAAGGTATTTCGAACGTACTCTCAGAAGTTTTGGCATGTACTAATACCAAAATTCCAGGCTACAACTCCAGTCGCCGTTCTCATCGCAGGATGGTGTCTCGGCCTCGAGAAACCAGATCTCAAGAAACTGGGCAATGTTTCATTCATCGTGATCGGTGTGGTGCTGGCTTCCTTCGGTGAAATCGATTTCGTCCTCACTGGTTTCCTGTATCAACTCGGAGGCATCGCATTCGAGGCCGTCAGAATTTGCTTGGTGCAAAGATTGCTTAATGGATCCGAGTTCAAGATGGACCCTCTTGTGTCCCTATACTACTTTGCGCCAGTCTGCGCTCTGATGAACTTCTCCGTTGCTCTGCTATGGGAGGTTCCGCAAGTCAAGATGACGGAGATCTACGCTGTTGGTCTCTGGACCTTTTTTGGAAACGCATGCTGCGCATTTTTGTTGAATATATCGGTGGTTTTCCTGGTATGTCACGAAAACGTCGTTGAATTGGCCAATCCTAACATTATTCACAGATTGGCAAGACCTCTGGACTAGTCCTTACTCTCTGCGGTGTTCTCAAAGATATCCTCTTGGTCGTTGCATCAATTCTCATATGGGGTACTAGAATCTCTGGCCTCCAGGTTTTCGGATACAGCATTGCTCTCTGCGGCATGCTCTACTACAAGCTTGGACAGAAGGAGTTGAAACCATTCATTGCAGAAGGTAGCCGCAGATGGGCTGAACTTGGCGCCACACGGCCGGTGCTCCGCAAGTTGATCATTATCGGATCGGTCCTCACCCTCACCATCCTTCTTCTTGGTGGTTTCGCGCCCCAAACGACTCTCGATCCCCAGAAATACCTCAATGCGGCGAAAGCATACGGTACGACAACAACAGGAGCTTGAAACAAGCATGATGTCTAGTATTTTTAGTTAGAATGGAGCACGGGTTGAAGATCTTATCTAATTATAATCCACTACAAAGACTACGTGGATGGTTTGGCTGCTACATATCCCGGACACCAACCACCGGACACATGAAGATCAACGCCTTGCATGTTGTGTTTCAAGTACATAATTTCAACTTCATTTCGCTTTTCTTATGTCCCCTTTTTTACAAGGACGAAATTGGTGTTCATTAGACAGGATGGATATGCTTGGTATAAGTTAGCACAAGGCCAAGCCAGGAAACAGGTACGGGCCTGGAATGAATGTAAAGTAGATAGCATGGGATTTGTTTTTAAGACCCATGTGAGGGTCGTGTATATATATGATTGCGTCTTGAAGAACCCAGTTTCAAATCGCTAGGGATCTATAGAAAAGGTAGAATAGAAATGTTTGGACATAGGGGTCTCAATTCAAGTGCTTAATTTTCTTACTCTGTTATCTATACGCATCGAATTACCACGCTCAACATATCAGCTGGTTGCTAGTTGTACCAATGGATGTTGTACCCTTAAGCTCCTGGAAGGGGGTGTACACGGAGGAGTTGTTGGTATGCATGCGACAGAAGCCGAGTGGCTGTGTTCGGGTAGGGTTACATGATCTCAGCTGGGGGGTAGGATTGGGGTCTTGAAAGCGATGGAGAGGGTGATAGATAACGAGGGAAAGAAGACGAGAGGGGAAGTGTGGAGTGGAATGTATCGATCGGGAATTGGAATCTTGCTTATGACATCTGTGGAGTCAAGCGAGAAGGGAATGCCGTTGGAATGGTTCCGAAGGAACCCAATCATTTCTGGACGTCCCGATTCCGAGTGTGACGTGAGACAGCCAGAATGATCTTGACAGTGATGTTGGTGGCAGCATTTAGAAGCGGCTCTTGTCATAATGCTCTGAAGTAAACTTCCATACTAGAAAGTTAGCAAGACAATGCGAATTTACAGACCAGGAGGCGAAGGATAATCCTATAGAGGCGAGAAACCGAAGAAGTGTACATAGACCTGGACCTTGCATTTATTTTCTCTCTACTCAATTTTAGTGTTGTTCCTGGTGCGAATGTTCCAGTTTGTAGATCAAGTATCGTTGGCGTTGCGGAATTTGAACCCGCATTCGGACACGAAAAATTTCCACATCTTCACCATCCA
This sequence comes from Amylocarpus encephaloides, assembly GCA_019669835.1. Lineage (NCBI taxonomy): Eukaryota > Fungi > Ascomycota > Leotiomycetes > Helotiales > Amylocarpus > Amylocarpus encephaloides. The sequence continues at coordinate 7,142 of MU251472.1, read as the reverse complement.
ATATTTGCGCAGTGTTTCACTTGGAAAAATGTTCATGTTCGTTACGCCTAGCCATAATGAATCAGACATCGAGGTATCGCTGGCGTGAAATACAGCCCTTTCTTAGCTCGTTATCTGACAAATGCCATGAAGTAACCCCATCCCGACCCAATGACGCAGAAGAACCGTTCAAAATCCTAAGTATCAAGTCAGCTCGAGCTCCAGAAATCGCAATTCGGAACCCCGTGAGAATAAACGTACTAAGAGGAGTGAAGAACCATCTGTTCTTTCCCGATGTGTAGCGCTCCTCCAATGCCTTCTTCACAGTCTTCTTCGCATCCTCTCGCTGGGAAACCTCCTTGAAAGTGTCCGACGTAATAACACCCTTCAATCCCTCTAACTCGAGCGTGTATCGTGTAGGCATCAGGTGGTTGTAGTTGATGACCTTGATGAATGGCTTGACCTTGCTTCGCTTGGCTTGACGGATCTTGGACATGCGACGGGTGATTTGCGATGGGTAACGCTCGATGCCGGCGACGAGTGCGTGAGGGTATGGGTGCGACTTGGTTCCGGTATCTTGGGGTTGGATGATCACGACCTGTTAATTATCCCCATCAGCTCCTGACTCCATAATTCATCAACAAATCCCGCCCGCTGTTCTCATATTTCCAATGCCAAAATAGCGACTGCATGGAGGTTCGATTGTGGATGGCAAAAATTTACCTTCTTGCCGGCATATCTGCCCCGAGTGATGATGGCCACACGGCCGACTTTGAGGACTATAATTTGACATATCAGCATTCTAATCGATTGCGCCCCATCATTATTCTTCGTAAACTTACACTTCATCTCGACTGGTCGGTGTTTTGTCGAATTGTGTTGTCGTTGCGAAATCTGGAATTTCAAATATTCAGTGTTGAGGCAGACTGGGGCAGATTCCTCGCTTATTTCCGCCCCACTTAATTAACCTTTTAATTGGTTTACAGCCGCCTACTACCGCAGGAGTTACTACATTCACCCAGTTCTTGCTATTTTACTAAGGAATTCTTATATAGCAGAAAATATAATCGCTCACTGGACCACCGGTATGACTATCTATTCTCAAGGAGAAGAAATTACCGATCTTCCTGTCTTTTCGAGAATAACAAATTTGATGCTCAGTAAGTTATCATCGGAGCATAATTTGTTTGATCCCTTACGAACTCCCTGAAGACAAGGAATTCGATATCAAGGCGTGCTTTCGATATCAAGGCGAAAGGCTACGTCGACTTCATACTCGTGTCCTTAATTTTACATTTTCGACATACTAAGTAGTATGATGAGCATCTGTTGCACTGATGTGCAAATACTATTCCGGTGGTTTGAAGTACAGTGTAAGACAATGGCATGTTTGTGACAGAGTTTCTGCCCAAGCTCTATTTCATAGGGCAACCTTTGGGCATTGATTGTATGATAGACTTGAGTCTGGGTGGACACTTACCTCAAGTTGGTATTCCTAAATGGGTCATTTGGATGTCCCTCCTCCTGGAGAACATCTTGACCTTACTAGGAGAAAGGACCCGCTTGGTATATAATTGTACAACCTATGAGGGTACAAATCTTTCCTTCAATGCCTAAAACATTAAAGGTTCATTGCTTTACTCCGCGCTCTCCGTGCTCATATGAACCTCATTCCTCTACCTGAGAGCTTTTGGCAGATATATTCTGATCCTCTGCAATGGTTATCGAATATACGTGTGTCTAAGCGAGAATCGAAAGCTTAAAAATGTATTGTTCGTGATTAAGGAAACTTAACTCTGACATGTTTACAGGCTGATGAAGTTCCACGAGGCCGGTAGGCTGTAGCACTTAAGTTAGGTGCAGAGGCAACAACAACCAAGATCCCAGAACTACTCTAGACGCCACGTGTGAGAGGCCAGACCTCGAATAACTCGAAAGGAATGGTTTTTGAAATTTAATTAAGAAGTGCGTAGAGGGCTCGTATAAGCGCAGCTCCTACGGGGTCTTATATACATAAGAAGAGGTAACTAGAACCTTCTAGAAGTAATAGGATAGAGTGGCGTCGAACTGAATCGAATTCCACTCGTGGCCAGTGCTTAGCGAGAGTCAGTGCTTAGCGAGAGCTTTTAGCCCGAGCACACCCCAGGGTCCTAACCCTTACATTACCCCCCTTCTTTCCTTCGCTTTCGCCTAGCCGTATACTCCTTCCATTTAACTAGGGCGGTAGTACCCTCCATTGCCGATTCTGGCTCCCAAGTCGGATGTCCATAACCAACCCACTTAACTAGGTACGGAAGGGGGTTTTCAAAATTAATGTAATGACAGGGGGGATTCTGCCATAAAACTATGCCATTTATAGTGATTCTCTAATACTGCTTTAATACGGGGTTTGAGCCCCTTTTCTATGAATGACGTTTCAAATTCTTTGAGGCATAGAATTAATATACTTATTAAAATCCTCTACTGTGATCTCATTCTCCCAAATATCAACTAGTGCCTCTTTCAGCTACTTAAGACTCCAGCCCTCATAAGGGTTCCTATTCCTTAATTTTTGCTTTAAGATCCTTCACACGTTCTTAATAGGATTAAGGTCTGGACTATTCCCTGGCTAAGGTAAAGTGTATATGTTACACTCTACTCTTGTAGTATTACAAAGCCCCTTATTCCTCTTTGTGTCCTTAAGGTCATGTACTCTACTTCTATCCTCTACACAAAAAAATCCTTGTGAGTGCCGCTCTCCGTCTGTAAATATATCCTTTAATAGCCCTCGTAAAATCTACTCCTTATACTTTTTTTGTGTAAACCCTTTACTATCCCCTTCTATACTTACAAAGTAAAGCTGGCTTTTAAAGTTGTAACTAATAGCTACCTAACATATTATAGAATCCCTTCTAGAATTAAATGTAAACTATATATAATTAAGCCTCCTCCTTTCACCTCGTGTTCTTAAGACTTTAACACGACGCCTTAAATTAGTAGGCGTAATAGTCTTATCTATATATATGCCCCTACGCTAATATACTACTAGACGGTCCTAATTCTTAATTATAAAGGTGTAACGTGCTAGCTTTTAAGCTTTAGAGAGAAAAGGCTTTATATTAGGAGTGTAGTAGTAATATCCCTAGCGATACTAAGCTCTTAGTAGTATTAAGTATTTAGCTTTAATACTATAGGCTTCTTAGACGATAGTCTCGAGAGGTAGGATATAGTAGTCGTAGTACCTAGTAATTTATTAGATTATTTACTTAATATATTCGTTCGTTATAATACGTAATCGACCTAATAGCTTAATAGCTAGGCGTTTTCTAGTAGTACACTTAGGCTTATTAGTATAGAATCGTTTAGTCTAGCGCTAAGTAGTAGAAGGATCGATTTTCAGCTCTCTAGCTATAGTAGAAATATTATTATCCTATTCTAGTAAGTGAAAGAATTAAGACTTTTTAGGAGTCTTATATTTAGGGCGTACGTATCTTATTATAAAATACTATAGAGTGTTAATAGAAAGAAGTAAGTAGTATTAATAGAAGATAATAGAAATAAAGTAGTAGTAGAATAGGCTTACCGTCTTATTATATTAATTTTAAAAACCCTCTTTCGTACTTCTGTCGATTACCTATTCTAGGAGCCTTCTTCTAGTTAAGTATACACTCTACCTCGTACTCTTCTATATTATCGACTAGTATTATAGGAGGCTAGCTTTCTTTAATAACCTATCCTAGTAGTAGCGTCGCGTATATAGGTTATAGAAGTCTAGTATAATATATATTATATATACCTAGTAGTATATTTAGGCGGTAGCTATAAGATCTAACGATCTCTATAACTATAAACTTCGTATACCTAGTATCTAGCTTCTTATAGGGCCTGTCTATTTTAATATTTTCTAGACTAAGCTATACCTTATCCTCTACCTAGTAGCTAGGTGCCTAGTCGCGCTTCTAATTAGTCGTCTACTCCTAGGCTTCTTAGGCCGCCGCTATTACTACTTACGCCTACTCTCTTACCTCTTTTAGTTTCTATATAATTTAGTTAGCTTTAGTAATTAGAAAGTCTCTATTATCTACCTCTAATAATTTAATATCTTTAAGTAGGCTCTAATACTATCTATAAGATAGAAAGAATAGACTTTTACTTATAGACGTTAAGTTCTATTTATATATTCTAGATATAGCTACTAGTAACTATTTAAGCTAGTTCTACTAGGTCTAGTTTATAAACTAGTGTAAGACTATTTTAACTACTTTATTTATTTGTTTAGTAGTACTATTAGTCTCTAGTAAGAAGGTAGTAGATAACTTACACTTAATCTATAGTAGCTTATATACTCTCTTTTATAGAGCGCTTATAAACTATATACCTCTATTAGAGATAATTACTAAAGATAGAAAGTAGTAGAGTAGATATTATTATAGAAACTATTTAGCTACTATTTTAGCTTTAATATCTTCTAGACTATCTACTATTACCTCTTTACTTAACTAATCTATAACTATAATTATATTTTAGTAGCCTTTAGAGACTAGTAAATCTATAATAAAGTTTATAGATATTTTAGACTATATTTAATCTAGTATAGATAGTAGCTTTAAGAATCTCTATTAGTAAGACCTTTATATCTTATTTCTTTTATAACTATTATAATTTTATATAAATATATAGATATTAGTTACTTATTCTAGCTAGAAGAATAAGTGAGCTACTAGTATATATTTAACCTCTCTACCTAGGTATCTATAAAGTATTATATCGTAGGTTACTTAAATTAGACGAGCTCTTAAGTTAAGGCTATTAGAGACCTATTTTCGTTCCTAGAATAGTAGGTAGTCTTATTCTAATATTACGTACTTAGTATTATAGTTTCTAACTAGATTCTATTTACGTAATAGAGAAGAAGCTAGAAGGTATAGGTTTAATTTATAATAGTTAAGAATAAGTAGATTATAGAGTTAATTATAATAATAGATCTAAAAGATATAAGAGTATAATCTTAATTATTTAATTAAGTTAAGTACGAAGCTTCTATCTAATAGGTAATAACCTAGACTTATATATCTAACGTAATTCTTAATACTAGCTATACTAGCCGGCTTATAAGTTACGTAAGATATACTAGCTAACTAGTACGTCTAGTAGGTTATATAACCTTCTAAATAAAAATCTCTAGACTAGTCTAATAAGTATTACTAAGCTCTATTATTAGCTATACCTAAGCTATAGTTAGATAAGAAAATATAATTATATTATAATTATAATACTATTCTCTATTTATACTAGTATACTCTTATAGTTAAGTACGACTTAAGAAAATATTAACTAAAGACCTATAACCTTTATTCTCTTTTACTATATCTACTAAACGCTTACTCTTACGTACTAATTATATTACTTTAGAAAAATAGATCTAGTTTACTAGTAAGAAGATAATACTCTATACTTACTATAAAAAATTAAAGTATAACGACTATATATCTTCTAGAGACTCTAAGTTAAACTAATATAGTTACTATACTTAAATAAATAAGTTCTATAATATTCGTACTATTAATAGAATACCTATAGTATCTAAATAGAAGGGTATCGACTTCTAATTCTAGTAGCTAGACGCTATTAAAGAGAAGATACTATTAAAGATCCTTTAATATAAGAAATAAAAACAATTCTTATATAAGTAGAAGTAGAAGATAATTATAGTCGGTCTTAACTCTATAAAGGAGCTAGATAAGGTCGAAAGAATAGAAAAGAAAGAAAAGAAGAGAGAAGAGAGAGAGGTAGCTATTAAGAGGATACTATCTAGTCCTACTTCGCTAGAAAGTTCCTCTATAGACTAGGTCTACGACCTAACTATTCTTAACCCTAGTTTTAATTCGTCTTTATTCTAGAAAGGCCTAGGTATTAGTAGTAGAACGCTATAAGCTTCTTAGAGTAGCTAAGTAAGAACTTAGGTTCTTATATATTTTTTAAATATAAGTAATCTAACTATTTTATTAAGTACTTAATACTTTATTTAAAGTACTAATAATCTAGAATAGTCTTAATATCAGATTTAGTATTTAGGTTAACTAGTTCGATTTCTATAATAGAAGCTAGCGCTACTTCTAACGTACTTAATAAGCGACCTATATTTATATACGTCTTCTATTTTTTACTCTACTATTTAATCTTATCTACTATTTATAACTATAATATCTTTACTAATTACTATCTAAATGTCTTAATAAGAAGACTAAATTACTCTAGCTATTTAGACCTATTAATAAGATTATTTTAATAGTCTTAAAGTAGCTTATATATTATATAATACGTCGTATTTAACTATACGTAATCGTATTAAGAGATATATTTTACGATACGATTTCTAACCTAGAAATAAGAAGCTTATAGATCTTAAGAAGTTAATACTTATATAATAGATATTAGTTATAGAAAGTAGAGGTCTACTAGTTAAAATTAGTTCTATTTATTAGATAGCTAATTTACTTCTTTAAAAATAGTCTAGAATAAGTTAAAATAATTTAGTTATAGTTAGCTAACGTTAGGTTTATAATTTTATACGATACTATAATTCTTTATAGTTAAAATATATACGAAAATATAATTACTAGTAAGCTCTCTATAAAGATCCTACGATTCTACGAGCCTAGTTTTAGCTTATATAGAATATAATTACTAAATATAAGATACTATAGAATAATATCTATAACTTTAATAAGACTAGCTTTTAAATAAGTATTATTATAACTATAAAGATTATTATAGGCTTAGAACATACTAGCTAGCTAGTTTATATAAAGTTAGAGAACTATAAATAGGTTATAGTTATTAAGTCTATTTATACTAATAGGTAGAGTTTACTACTAATAGTTATATTTAAAGGTAAAGTCTATATATTAACCTAGTATATTAATACTTTATCTATAGATTAAATAGTTATAGTTAGTAAAAAGAGATAAACAAATAATTCTTTAGACCTAGTTTAGCTTACTAATATCTTTTAAAGGTTTACTAAGAAATATATAAAAGAAGTTTATTAACTTTTAATTCTTAATAACTATAGAAGCTACTTAACTCTAGAATTTAATATATTTTACTTAGAATACTCTATTATTACTCTTTATATACTATCTTATTTATTATATCTTTTATAGCTATTAGATATAAGCTAT